>VXAX01006189.1:184420-371932 GCA_013399835.1 Leptocoma aspasia | reverse complement strand
TCAACTACGGCAACTGCACCGACCTGGGCGGCGAGCTGGCCTGCGTGTGCCTCCCGGGCTTTGTGGGAGAACGGTGAGAGGCTTTGTCCTGCACACCTTTGGGGAGCACCTCTTCCAAAAGCTGTTCCAAAAGAGCCCAGAGGGTAACAGCCAGCTCTCTGGCAGAAATACAGACAAAGCAGCTGTTTGAATGCAGCAGTTCCTTGCTCGAGTGACTCTGAGGGTCTGAAGTATTGTGGGTATAGACAAAAATCACAAATGAATGCAGCCAGGTTTAGTCCAGTGCAGCACCAGTAACCCAGCCCAAGATAGTATTTCTTGAACAGCGCTGCATCCTTGCTTCTCTGTGCCTACTTTTTACTTCTTTTTTCATATGACAAGTTAGAATGTTGCCTTTCCATAGGTGGGGACACAAACACACATATCCTGCTCATATACATAAACCAGCTACATGCTCTGGCACGTGAATATGCAAAGCTGTTTCATTTTCACATGTCTGTGCTGTGAATATACAGTCTATTCTATCACAGGGATGGTAAGAGGTGGCATACCTGGTGGCATGGTGTACCATGCTTCCTTACTGAATGCTGAAGTGTGAAAACAGAATGATTACTTTTAGAAGAGATTAAGGAATACTTTGTGCAGGTTATTGTTTAGCCTGGAGCAGAGGGACCTTCCTCACAGTGAAATTGGTATCTTGTAGCACAATTCATACTTAATACTGGCCTTCAAAGAGCTCTGGAGCAGGGAGGGCCTGAGAGCCTCAGGGCATCAGGTGCTGCAGAAACCTAGGAAGGCATTGTCCCAGACATAGCCTGAACAGGGCATTTTGGATAGAGAGACAGAAAAAACTGTACATACTCCTGGTGAAACTAGCGTAAGGTCAGACTAAAATATCCAAAAGTTCAACAGGACCAATCTGTAACACAGAGGAGTTTCCAGCAAAAGGTTTTCATTCTCTCAGAAACTTATGAGCCCACTGATTTTGTGGCAAGAGTACAGTAGGCTATAAAAGACATGGAATGAAGATTTCCACCCACTCAACACACAGGGTAGCTGGCAGACACACTTGAACTGCACTGTTAACAGCCAGGTCGCCTGTGTACCACCCCACAATATTCAACAAGGGGGAAAGGATACAATAAAATAAAATTTTAAGAAGTAAAAGCATACTCATAGCCACTTCTGCACTGCATATATTTCTTGGGACTCCAAGGTAGCAGGAAAGCACTTTTTCCTTCTCCCTTCCCCTGCCAGCCTACCTGCTAACTGCAGCTTTGGGAATGAGCCTGCCTTGCATCCATCCCACAGGCTGGCAGTAATCTCCTTTTACAGTTCCCAGGGTTCTCGTAGGGAGCAGCAGCCCCGTGCCCAGGAGCTGCACGGTGACTGCCTGTGGCAGCCAAGCACTCTTCTCCAGCCCCTCAAATGGACCAATTGGCCTCTGCTCCTCCAGGCTGCCAAACCATAAACCAGCAGGTTTTTTGGGTTTTTTTGTTTGTTTGTTTTAAGAACAAATTCAAATTTATCTGTTAATAAAATTAAAACCAAACCCCTATAGTATATTTATATTAGACTGATAAAGCAGGCATTTTCCTTTAAGACAATATTTCAGCCCTCAGAAAGCCACTGGTGCATGGTATAGAAAAATTCTGTGTTAATCAATTGACTTGGGGTCACATAAAAAAAATCCCAGTGGACTTAATAACTTTATAGCAGGTGGAAAGGGAAGTGCGTAAAGATTAATCTCCATAAAAGAAGATAGAGCTCTCTCTCAAAAACAAATTTGTCATTTAATTCAGGCTAGAACTTTGAAAATTACATAAAGGGAGTCAGGTTTTTAAGTGTTCCTGAAGCTGAGTTGGATTCAGGTACCTGATTCCCTGGAAGATTTGAAAGGTTGTTGTCTTTTTTTAATATGCATAGGTAATTTCATAGCTATACAATTTTTATACATTGGATAAATAACTTAGCTCTTTGAAGTATATGAATGTAATTTACCATTTAAGGAAGCTATTGAAAGAAGTTTAGATTTATACAGTAAAAGTTTTTAATATAAAAAATGCTCTTCTTTGATGTAAGATTAAAATTTTGTTGCTTGGTTATGAATATGATTGAACAAAACAATTCCTTATAATTCAGAGAGAATTTCTCACATTCTTCGCCAAGTATAAACCTGCAATTTTACCTGGAAAAAATAGGATTAACTGTTAGCAATATTTGTTAAAGGGGAGCAGCGAATTAAAAGAGAACACTGTCAGAGCAGAAAATCACCAAATCAGTAATTTTTAGACAGTCTTACACATCCCTCATTATCCTTCCATTGGCTGCCTTGAGAAATTATAGCTCAAATTTCCTTTATCACCAGAATTAGCTCAAAAACATTTAATAGTACATATTAAGGCTTATGAAACCTGTCCTGCACCATTCTTACCTTTTTCGGGGCCCATCTCAGGGAGACTGGATAGGAAATTGTGCTGGGATCTACTGGCATTCCAAACTGAGAGAAGAAATAAAAAGGTTAAAAAACCTCCCAAAAAGCAGGTGAATGTTTCCAGGAGCACTCAGCAGGGAAAAACACACATTTGTTTGACTTCTATCCAGATTGCTGGGAAGGAAACTGTGCCCTCAGCTTCCTGGAACAATGAAAAGGACAAGCAAGCTGTCAGCAGGACTTGCACCAGAGCTGGCTCTGAGATCACACAAGAACTTGCACTGCACCTTGCTAAGCACCATTAACCATGAAGTGCTTTACAGAGATGAAATTACCTGCTTAACTATCTGTGCTTGAAAATCACACAGGAAGTTCAGGGTTTGAGTGGGGCTCATCGGCTAGTTAATAAAACCATAAATACGTGTGGAAGTGTGCCCCAGAGCATCTTCCCCTCCCTCTCCCCACAAAGCTGCTGAATTAAAAATGTGCCTGTCGGAGGCATTTGATGCCTGGCTCCTGAGGCTGACTGTTTGCAGTCTTTCCTCCAGGTGTGAGAAGGACATTGATGAGTGCAGCTCTGACCCATGTCTGAACGGGGGCCTCTGCCAGAACCTCCTCAACAAGTTCCACTGCCTGTGCGACGTCAACTTTGCTGGCGACCGCTGTGAGATCGATGTAAGCGACCTCTCCTTTTTTGTCTCTTTGCTCTTGTGGCAGAATCTCTTTCAGCTTCTCTCCTATCTCATTCTACGAATGGATGATGAGCCAGCAGTCGAGTGGGGTGATCAGGAAGACTATTGAGCAGTCTTTAAACTTTTGTGTTTTACTGCAGCAGAAGATGCCTTGACTAACCAGCTTAGCAAAGTAATACAAATATCAGAGTTTTAAAATTTGTTTTATACTTCTTTGAATGGTTTTTCTATGAATCACTTCAGATCTGGTTTAGTTAATCGACTTAGTTTTAGATCAAATGCTAGCAGATGTTAAAGGGTTCATCCACCTTCACCAGAGCATTTCACCACATGGACACTGCCAGTGGGTGACAGTGGGACAACTGACAGGCAACACAACTATCACATTTACTGAGGGTGGCATTCAAACCCTACTGCAATGAGTGGCAGACTCACTGCCTTCAATAATTCTAATCTTAAATTAAATCTTCCAGGTGGTCACTATCTTTACATCACACACCATGTTTATTGCTCTTCCTTTGGCAGTTAGGCCTCACACCTGTGACATCGTGTGGGATATTTTTGGATAATTAGGTAATGGTTTGGATTAGCAATTGACAACATACTGAGGAGGCTCCCACATCCATTTGAATTAGTGTCAATCCTGCACTGATATCACTAATCCTGATCCTCTGCTCCAGTAGCCTCTACACCTCCAGTGTACTATACTGAGATAAAATACAACCATCTTAATCTTTACCAACATTTCCCCTTTCAAGAAAGGCCCAGTAAGTATCTCAGACTTGAAAATCACAGATTTGTTGTTTGTTTAAAGATTTCTATAACTTCAAGTACATCTGTTTTATTTATTAGTAGATCAGTGTCATCAGACAAAAAAAAAAGATAGGATTTTTCCTTCTTAAGAAGCAAGCAAGGTAATTGGGTTGGTTGTCCATGGATTCTTAAAAGAATGAAAAAAGGTTCCTGAAAGTTATGAGCACCAGGAGATTTAACAAAAATATTATAGCAAATTATCATTGTAGCTGCCTTTGAGAGTGCAGACACAACTGAAATACATTGTTAAATACTAAACATTTGTAAAAAGTGAGATTTTTTTTGTTTTTTAACCATTCTTTTAAGACAAAACCCCCCTTTACGAATGGTGAAATAATTTATTTGTACATTCATTTGCACATTGTGTATTTGCATAGATTCTCTACCCCTTTTAGTCATTTGAATAGTGTCCTTGAGAGAGGGCTCAAAAGAATAAGCATGTATAGGGTGGTGGTTTGTTATTCAGCTACATGGCAGGTAGCAGAGTTATAGGGAAGACTAACACCATACTGGGAGTTATTCTGACTCCAGAGGGAACAACTGATCTTTTGGAGAAGTCCTTGCAATCATTGATATCAGTTTCCCCCACTTCAAACGTGACCCTGTTCCTTCATCAGGCCTCCCTCACTCGCTGCGGGTCGGACCTGGTGCGTCTAGGAGAAGCAAATCCCCCCTTTAAAGCCCCAGTGACATTAGCACACCCTGAGATGTGCCTAAGGAGATGTTAAGGTTTCTGTTTTGCCACAGCAGGATATGGGTCAGACAGTGGATCAAGACTGTTTTATATTTTCCTTTCTTAAACGCCCCCAAGTCTGTTATTTTTCTGAGTACCACTCAGCACACAAATGCAGCAACATTTACAAACTGCCCTGTTAAAAACCCTACTCCTATTTTAGGGGGGAGGAAAACACCAAACAAAATTTTGCACGTTTGTGGGGAAAAAAAAAGTATGAACCATCCCTGTGACATATTCCTGTTCCTAGCATCTGCCTTAGTATGAAAATTAGGCACAGTGGACTTACCTATGAGAATTGTACACAAGGATAATTTCTTTGCTGGCTTTATCATGCCTGAAAAGTGATATGGGAAATTTTTTTGTNTTTTGGAAAATTGCTTTCATGTGGGGAAATTTAAAATAATATCATCCTATGTTGGGAATTTCATTCCAAACTGTAGCTTTCATTTAATCATAGCTAAAAACATTACTCAGTTCAGTATTATTGAAATAAAAAATAAAAAATTAATATGAAATAACTTGAAATAAAAACTGTCCTATTTCTGAATGCTAACTATAGACAAAGAAATAAGAAAATTTAAAAATTCAAATGAAAAAAAGTGCTGCTACTAATCAAAGCTGTTCAAACAATTTTTTTTTTCTTAAATAACTATAATTAAGAAAATAATGAAGTTTGGTTTGGTTTTATTTTCTCACTGGGTTCAGTTCAGTTTCCACATAACTAAATTGAACCATTTTGTACTTTATAGAATATGTACTACAGGACACACTACATGAAGCAAAAATTTCATCATGGTCTTAATGTTGAAGAAAGGTAGAAAGCAATAAATGTAATAACAGTATGTCTGACATTAGACCTATATCCAGAATGTAAAAACAATAAGAATCCATTTGTATTGAGATTCCAATACTCTTTCTATTCAATACTAGACACTTGATATGAGTGTTTATGCAATATTAAACACAGGTTTTATATTAATTTACAGCAATATGTAAGTTATTATTCTAAACTCAGTTAGCAGGGCATCAGTTCACTCTTTCTTTTACTGAAAACACTCACCTGTAATTGAATTCTTTCCTTCCTCTAATGCCTTGTCATCATGAAACATCCCCTGGCCTCAGGAATGCTGCTCTCTTCCTCTTTGTACTTCTGTATCCTCAACTGCATTGTGCACGTGTACATAAACTTCCTACCTTTATACACAAAATAAACCTTCTGCCTTTGTCTCTTTATGTCTGCTCCTCATTTCCTGCTAATGGCTCTGTTCATTTGCTTTCAGTGTGCCATGTTTTCTGAACACTTCACAGGAACACCACACACCAACCAAGGTTGCTTCATCCCAGCGTTTTCCAGGAGTTCTGGAAGGGCAGGGTCAGGCAGGTGCTTCCCACTGAAGCTCTTCAGCCACTCCAACCACCCCAGCTGCAGTCCTGCACACTTCATATTTCTAGTTTTAAAAGCCAAAAAATAAATCAACAAATGCCAGATTAAGTGAAATAATTTTCTATATGTTTGTAAGAGATGCAGGTGTCAGACAAATAAAGGGAAACGCGTATAGAAGCAAACATGAAAAAATAGCTGGATGAATAATGACACTGGGTACTAACCTTTTTGTAAAAACTTCCAATTGCTAAGATTTTTTAGAATTCAAGGGGCTGAAAAGGCCATTATTCATGTTTAATATTAAGATTCAATAGCAAGATCTTCAGACATCTCCTGTGTTGCAATTGTACTTCAAATCTTTTGATAGTTGATTTTTTTTATTAAGAACACAAACTCCCTGCCAAGTTAATGCTTTTGTGAAAAATCAGTATTTATTAAAAAAAAACCAAAAACAAAAACAAAAAACAAAACACATTCCTATTAATTTGGGCATTGAGAAGAGGTTGGGAAATCATCATCTCAATATACTCAGAATTAGAGGAGGGATACAAGACATGCAAATGAAACAAACACAAAAAGCAGGGTCATGATTTTTGGAGGTATGGCTTGTGATGCTATTACCATATTGGTAATATCTGTAATGGATCCCTCTATGCTACTGAGACTCAGACTGTTTTTCAGGTGCCAGTGACTGTCACTCATAAAGCTGGGTAATGAGAAGTAGCGGTGTTTGGGCTTGAGGCAGAATTAAGGTTTCTGAAAAGAGGGGAAAAGCAGCAGTGATGGATCCACTGGAAGGGAGAGCAAAAGGATTTGCATCAGCTGTGGGATGAATGAAATCATATTCTTCACTGTGTTTGGAAAATACACGAGGGGTATTTCACTGAGTAGGTGCCTACAGGGAATGGCAGATTGCCTTTACTGACCATTGTTCTTACTTCTGGCCCTTAAAAAACCAGGCTCTGACTGAGCCCTGTCTGCAGCCATATCTTATGACAATTTTAACTACAAAGAGCCCATGCATTTATGAATTTGAAAATATCCTTGATGTATGCTTATTTAGATTTTCTTACTCCCAGATTACTGAGAAAACTAGATCCAATAATCATTTACTCACTGCATGTGACTACAGTACATTGGTGAACCTAAAAATAGAAAAAAAACCTGCTTCAAACTAACAGTGATGAAATAAGATTTCATTCTTTCTTTGCAAATATTTATTTTGTCCTGACAGCCAAAATTTCAGCCAAGAAGGCATTTTACTTGTTTATATTAACTTTCAGCCCTTGAACTTACATATTTATATCTTGAGTTAGTGATTCTCCCTAAAACATAATGAAACTCTTGTTTGCAATAAATTATTCAAAATTTCTGCTTCAAAACCCACAAGGCCTGGTTCTGAGAACTATAACCCTAAAAAGGCAACGAGATAAAAGCTGCAGCAAATTTTCTTTCTGTGTTACTGAGATTACTATTAGTTGAAATGGATCTCCAGGGAGTAAAGACAAAATCCAGGGTTGGGTTGTTCATTTTACTTGGTGTTTCAGGAGTGCTCTGAGCCCCATTAGACTGGGAGCACATCCTGCCAGGGCTGTGTCCTGCTGGTGCTGGCAAAAGGCACCGCCTGGCAAACAGCTCCAGCTCAACTTTGGAATTGTTCCTTGAACATTGTCCCCAGCAGCACCTTTGGGACGGCACTCCCTCAAAAAACACACCCCCTCTCCTATTGTACATGTGAATATACATGAGACTTGAAAGTGGAGGTGGATTTCACCTCCCAGAGTGAAAGTTGCCCTTGGTTCACAGAGCTGCTGCACCACTGCTGCTTCCACGTTCTCTTCCAGCTGGTACCACTCCATCCTCCTGGGCACAAGGACAAGCATCATGCACAGGAGGTTATGATTCACACTTAATGTCATTAAAAATACACTGATAAGCATGTTGGATATGTTCAATATTGAATCTAAATTCAATAAAACTCTCTCAGGCATCCATAGCATAGACACAGGGAATTTTGATTGAATCTGCTCTACAGTGATTAGCTAATGTATTCATTAACTGGAAGGGTAGTAATATGAACGTAGCAAATGATACTTAATTACAATAATTAATGCCTGGTGATTCATGAATAATGCATTCCATAGCTATTTACATATTCATACTTATGAGGCTATTAATGGATAATTATCATTTGACTAAAAGACACGGACATCAGGAATGTAACAGCCAGAGTGTTTTCTCCCAGTCTCACTGTGCCTTTACCTGCATGCCTTGCTCTTGTACATCTCTACCTTGTACCTTGTACACAGGAATATCAACAGTATTTTGGTTTTAAGGCCTAGAGAATGATCTAATGGCAATTACAGCCCATGCAGGTTAAGTTTCCACTCTGCACCAGTTCTAAGCCAGTACTCCCATCAGTCTCTCTCTTGAGATTGCACAACTTTGAAAGCACTTCATTCTCCTGACCATCAGTATAGATTTGTTCTTGTCCTGAATTTATGCTCTTTCCTACTGCAGATGGTAAGGACACTTTTATACTTCAGAGGTTTTTTAATTTGTGAGATTAGGGTAGAAATATTGGCAAAAATAGGAAAATTGGAAAATAAGGGTAGCTATATTGGAAGCACCTTCAAACTGAAAAATTCGGCCCTAGATATCTGGTATTTCTGCACCTATACACATATTTCAGCTTCCATATAAGCAGATACTTTGCTAGACCTCCTAAGAGAAGACATTGAGAGCAATAGAAGGACAAAAAATAAAACACAAAATTAAAAAAAAAAATTCTTATTAAAGTATATTTTAAGGCAATATGATAATTTTTCTTCTTACCTTAAGATTGAATGCCCAATGTTGACATCACTAAGACAGTGATTTTCAGCTGCCAGCCTCAGGAGTGTGGTAAAATGAACAAGTAAAGCTGGGTAAGTCAACTGAACGTGAAAAGTGCTGCCAGCCTGAGTTTCAGACAGGCCACTCACCTGCTGCTCGTCCACAGCATGAGCTGAGGGTGCCCCAGGTCACTGAAAAGCAGATTCCAGCTGTCACAGCCTGCAGGGAGGGGGCAGAGGGTGTCCCCCAGCGCAGGGGTCAGCCCCAGGTGTCACCGAGCAGCTCCGGGCTCCAGGCAGCCAGGTCAGGCCAAGCAGCAGGCTGGTGCCCTAATGAGGAGCAGATCTCTACCTGCTGGGACTTTTGTCTTCTCCAGAGCTCTTGCAGCCTGTAGAAAAAGATGGGTATGGGCTCTGTAACACTTTCAAAATGACACCGTTCTCTGACGTGCCCTGTCCTATTGCCACTGCGGGTGGGGTGGCCCAAGTGATACAACCTCAGTAAATCAGAGGGGTTTAAAACCACTCACTAGCATGTTCTAACATCATACTGAACCCAGCAGGGCTTGAGGACCAGTGGAGAGAGGACTGAATCCCTGTTCAAAAGTGATGCCCTCAGCTTGCAGCACCCACAGTGCCGTGACATTCCTGCTGGCACTCCTGCCCAAGTAGGGAGCAAGCCCTGGGTCTGCAGAACTATTAATGAGCAGGAGCCAGCTCTCACCTTTCAGCTTTCCTGAGGCTCCCAAGAGCTAGACAGGGAGCAGGCTGTGGGAGGGAAATAAACACCCTGGGCTGTGTAACTTACATCCAGCTGCTGGAAGCATGAAGGGCATTTCCTGGTAGTTCTGATTTACTCTCTGTAGTACCTTTCTAGGTTTGAGCAAACCCTCATCAGGGCAACTGTTTGTACAGCACAGGTAAACTTGTACAGTCTGATGGCAGTCTATTGAAATAAGATTATTTCAATGACTGAAGTAAATTTTTACTTTTATTAGCCTGGCAGAATCAGCATAACTGAGCTGGGAAAAAGCTGGAGTTTATTTGTTTTCCCATCATTTGTGTGGTTGCAGCTTACCCACCATGGCAGAATCGTTACCATCGATGGTAGGAGCCAGAGAAGGCTCAACTTTATTCCAGTGCCAGGTCAAATGTGGGGTAAGAAGAACATCATTTATAAAATGAGCAGCTCTGCTCTGGAAGTCATTGGAAATGTCACAATGCCATTTTTGTAGTTGTTTTTCAGAGCAGAAGAACGCCTTAATACCCTTTGCTATTTTGTATTAGTCTGCATTCAAAACACAGAATTTAACTAAAACTTCTAAAAGGATATTGCATGAAACACATTTAATGTGTGTCACAACATAAGGTATAAAAACATGAGGATGCAAAGACAATAAGGTTATCTAATATGTCCTAGCTGGGAAAGACAAGAAAGCTCTTCACAAGGCCAGGATTACTGCATGCATCAGTGAAAAGCAGTTGAATATTTAATGTGCATGGTAAATATAAGCAGAAAAGGGAGCTCAGATGACATATGACAGCATAACACTCTGCAGCACAGGAATCAGCTCCAGCACGGTGTTCACATAACACTTTAGTATTCAGACTAACACATTTTGTCTGTACACCATCCTTTCTGTTGCAATGGCATTGTCTTCCCTATTCTCACCTTCTGATGTTTTCCCTGTGGACCCACATCCACATCACATGGGTATTTACTTCAGTCATTGCTCACTTTATAACACATTCATGCAGTCCATGCCTGCATTGTTCAGACACTAACTTTTATGTCTTTTTTTTTTCTTCTATGCTTCATGAGACCTAATGTTCTCTTCTATTTTTCAGTTCTTGATATGAAACTCCATTCCTAATAGCATCTGAAAAAAATTACATACTTTACTAGGCTTATGGAATATTACTCCACTGAAAAGGAATAAAAATAATTCCTGTTCCTGAGAATTTGAAAAAAATTTTGGTTTCAAATGATGAAGAACATTTCTCTATTTTGATGCAGAGAACCATTTAAACAAGAGGCAGAGCTTGTTACACAAATATCTGAATATTCTACCAATCTAAATATGCAGCTAACACAACAGTCCTTCAATTTATTGAATAAATAAATTTATTCAAATTTATTTGGTAGAACAAATTATTCCATTTTCCAAAAAAATAAGAGCACTGAAGTAAAAAATTGTGATAGTGCTGTAATTCAAAGGACAAGGAAATCAGCAGCTTTACAAATCTTTGTAATTCTTTCAAGTGAACAGATTTTGCACCAGTGGAGACAGCTCTGATTGTTGGTGGTCCCTGTGAAATGGTAGGGTAGGAATTCTGGGGGTTCCCAAACACATTAATACTTTGGGGTCTAATTTATCCATTACAGAAATAAATGGAAATTCTTCTCTTTCTGTCTGGGGAAGCACTGGTAACATCACAAGCTGTCCTCTTGTTATCTCCAAAGGGACAGGACCCTCTGTTCCCTCTTCTCCAAGCAGGAACCATTTGTGGGTGAATTAAAGGTGCAGCTGCTGCCCCAATCATCCTGTAACAAGACCTTTTCTCCCCTGTTGATTTTGTATCAGTTCTGCAGGAACAGGATGCACAGTGTGAGCACAGCCTGGCTGACACCTGGGAGTTGATAATCTTGGAACACCACCAACAAAAAAACCACAAGAAAAAACCACAACCAACCAAAAAATCCCTAACAACATAAAACAAAAGTACACACACCCAAAAAACCAAACACCCAAAAAACCCCCAACCCAAGCCAAAGAAAAACCCAAACCTGCTCCAAATTAAAATCAATCACAAACTAGAGACTAAGCTCTGGAAGGGCCTGGCAGCACCACCTCTTCTGCAAGGCTAATTTCACTTTGTATTCACCAATGCTAATGCATGTGTCTGGTTTTATCTAGGCTCACTCTAATCCCTCAGTGAAATGGCAGCATGGGCACAGAGTTTACACAGGGATTTCACTGTTGCCTTTTTTTATCTCAAATGCTACCATTTTGTGAGCTAACCAGAATGTTGCACACAAGAATCAGGCAGGACCCTGCTGTGTCTCATGGAAAATTGCACTTGGTCCTTTCTTATTTTATTGTCTCCTTTAATCAAACACAAACCTGATTCAGGCTGAAAGAAAATGCTTGGTTTCGGTACATATGAAAACGTAACACATCCTTCAAGGTAGACCTAATGCCAGTAGTAAAGGTAGTGTCTTCTGTCACTTTCTACAGGTTTGGAAGTCATTATCCCACCCAAATTTTCCCTTCAGTAGGTGATGCTGTCAGTGGAACCCCAGTGGTAGCTGTGAATTTGTCTGGGGAATGATGAGTCCCAAAAACTCCTCAGTGCTGCCAGTGTTGCCATTTCTGGGAACCATCAAAAAAAAGGTGGTTCTGAAGGACATCCTGGAGGCACAAAGTGATACTGAGGGAAATGAAATTACAAAAATAAGGAAAATCGTAAGTAAAATGGATTTGTAAAAGTCAAACAGATGGGGACAGCACTGCATACCTGGGCTGCATCTGAACACAGGAAAAATTACTTCATTATTTCAAGTGAATGCTTAGGGCATCTCTGTAAGGTGCCCAAGTGTTATTATCTTGTTCTTCACTAGGAACTGGACAGAGAGAGAGAGACCACAGTCTACCCCAAGATGCTTTCAACACTTTAAAGCTACTAAAGCATTATTGGTAGAACTGAATTTGGAGATGATTGCTAAGCAATAATCTCCAAAACAGTGAAGTTCTCTAGATGGAGTAGGCAGGGAAGCTAGATTTCCATTCAGTATCAGCTACCCACTCTGCCTTGGAGGAGCACTCAGCTGCTCAGACTGCAATTGGCCTGGACCTAGAGACCTGAAACAATTTATTTCACTTCCAGAAAGTTTTGAGTCAAAGATTCCTAGCTTCTGATAATTTCTTTCCATCCTCTCCCAAAACTACTGATGAAGGAGGAAGCAGAAGTATTCTTCCAAGAGAAAACACTAACATATAAAACTTCTGCCAAAATAGATATAACTTGCCTGATTTTCTGATTACTTTGCTAATACATATGAGTTTGGGAATATTTTAAGGAAGGATGCAAATATAAATCAGAAGAGTTACTCAGAGCCATACAAAAAAGCATTTTGGAAATCACTGATCACATTTTTAGTTGAATCAAATGGCCTATTTGTGGTATGAAAAATATAGATAGCCAGCAAGCAAAGTGTCAGATCTGTGAGACTTCAGAGTGGAACTTTGGCAGAGGATGAACAATCTCCAAACACTGCAACACGACTATAGGCAGGTACTTTAACAAAATGGGCCATCACTGGTTTGAGGCAGTTACTGGTAATGAGGCTAGTGGAGCCAGATCCTTCCAATATCTGAAAATATATAAAATCAAGACAGGCTTGAATCTGTAATAGTCCCACGGGGCAGGGAGTTGACCCTCAGGAACACAGGAGTAAGGACTGCACTCAAGGGTATTTGCCTGAGAGGAGTCACTGCCTGGCCATCCTGGGAAAGAGCATCTGTCCTGGTGCTCAGCCAGTAAATAACAACAGGTCAGCTGATGTGGAAATGTGAGTTTAGTCCAAGTGCAGACTGTAAACCTATAGCAGGCCTCCCTATATGAGAAATTTATTACCAGTGTAAATGCAATATTGCAGTTTAAACAACAGAGAATGCCACACTTCACTCCAAAAAAATATGTCATACAGTAAAAATGTCTGATGGCAACAGCTCCATGAAAGACCACCTGTCAGCCCCAAGTTCTCTTGCTCAGGGCTTCATTACTGCACCAGCAAGTGTACAAACACCCAGCAAGGCAGAGCCTGGAGGGCACACCCTGAGCCAGAGCTCACCAGTGCCACTGGCAGGGGCAGTGTGAGAGCTGGGCAGGGCTGACTGACAGGCAGAGTTTAGGCAGAGGGAAGAGATTAAACTCAAACACCACTTCCACCATGGGTTGCCTAACTGGTCATGGGCTAATTGTGTTTCTGTTTCGTGCCTCAGTTCCCCTCTCTGACCTAAGGCTGCTTTAAAGGTATTCCCAAACTGAAAACTCCTGTACAAGAACCAAGGCATCAAGGATGGTGCTGGGGAGGAGGAACCACCCAGGCTGCCTGCTCGACAGCACACACCCTGAGAAGGGGGAACCAGAGGGGTTGTATCAGAAATGCCTTACACCTGCAGATAGAGGTGACCTGACCCCATGCACTGCAGAAAATGCTACTTTCAGCCTGTATTGAGGAGATCTGAGTTAATCATCTGAGTTAAACAGACCTGGCCAGAAACAGGGTGACTTGGCCACAGAGTCAGCATGCCTTGCCTTGGAGGACCAGAGGTCAATTCAGTGAGCTGACTCAGCAGGTTTCTTTCCTATTTCCAAGAAGTATGATCTTCAAGAAAATCTGAAAGTGTAGGAATTCTTCTTAAAAGAAAGACATTGATAGGGCTGCCATTCCTTCCCAGCATATCAGGGTAAAACTCTCTAATCTGTAGTACAATGTATTTTCTGTTAGTTATCTTTAGGTGGCAGTAAGGTAAAAGCATGGAGTAGAAAGTTAAAAGAAATTTCTACTGCATTTTCAGAGACCTTTCTCTCATGTGCTGTGCTGGCTATAACACAGAAAGAGGCTTTCTAAAACATTTGCATCTTCAGCAGATACCCAAAAAGCAATTGTCAGAGTTGGCTTCATCCAGCTCACATTCAGATGCAAACTTGTTGAATGCCAGCAATATTAATACAATGATATTAATACATTGATACAATGATAGATCCTATATTAGGTATGCAGTACTTGATCCAAGAATCCCTGAGGACAGTGGTGCGATTCAGAGGTAGACACACATTCACACAATTCTATCAATAAGACGAAAGCACACTTAAAAAAAAGAAGTAAAAAATAACTCTACTAACAAATGAAAGGTGTAAATCAAGTCTGAATAATTATTAATACAGCAGTTTTTAGATTTTTTTTGTTTACACTTTACCTACATGCACCTCTTCCAAAGTCTCTCCTGAAGCTAAACCATGATTTTTGTTGTCTCAAATCAACTTTCTCCTAGAAAAAAAAAACAGCCAGTGGGATAAGAACACACTGAAAGTTTTCATCAAGGAATATAATTAGCGAAGTAACGTGACAGTGTCACGTAGCGTGCTAAGGCAAGTATCATGTAGCCAATAAAGGTCTATCTTATACTATTAATATTTACAGTTGGAAGCAGGAGATGGCTGCAATCGAAGTGCTGCTCCCAGCAAAGGCTCGCTGCTGACTCGATACCTTCCTGTCTGACAGTGTGAAACAGTCACAGCGCTCCTTACTTCATCACTTGACAGCATCCTATTAATGCTAGGTAGCAACACATGGCTGGTTTGCAGAAGCTCAGCACCAAGAATGGAGAAGAATTTCATGGAACAGTTTTGAGATCGTTGGCTTCGCTTCTTAGCAGAGAAGCAGGGATGGAAAAGTGTCTGGCAGTTACAAAATCGGGCAGGAATTGTAACAGTCTGTGCTGTGCCATACACAGCTGACCCACCTGTTTATTATGCATCACTGGACAGAGTTTCTCATTCCCACAGAAAGCAGGGAGAGGCAGGGCTCTCAATTTCAGCACCAAATTTCAGCACAGGTTGCACCTGAGGAAGAGAACCAGGACCTGGGGCAAGGGGACCAGAGCCTGCAAGCCATGGTCACAGACAGGGACCACAGCCCACAGGAGGTGGCTGCACCCTTTGTGATGCTGGGCTTTGATGGGTCCTTGGGGCTGTTCTCAAAGACCTGATTACAGAAATAAACTAACACCTACCACTAACATCACTGATTAAGAAAGAGATCTTTAACCTCAACTGTTGTGTGCTGAAAAGTGGAGTTTTGAGCAATTCCACATTGTGCAAATCCATTAAAGTTAATTGAGACTTATAATTCTTAATACAGGCAAATCATGTCTGGTGAAAACAATGTGCAAGGAAACATGTTAGTGAGGAGAAACAACAAGCAGGTATTTACTCAGACAGTACTTCCACATTGCAAACACCTCAGCAAAATCTCTTGCTTTTTGTTTTTTTTTTTTTTCCTGTACAGAAGAGATTGGAATCTAGAATGACAGATAAAACATACATGGAAAAGAATCAGAAAAGCAGAGGTTTGCAGTAGGAATGGTTTAGTTGCTTCCTTGAGACAGCTGTTGATAGCCTACATTACCCTTCCCTGCCCCATTCTCTTCTCCAAATGCTGAGTGAGAACCATCAGCCCCATCTTGTGTGTCACAACATCATCCTGCACATGCTGGTCTGACCAACACCTGTGCAATCAATGAAGAAAGCAGTTTTGAAATCCATTCTTCTTTCTCATAATTTTTCTCTCTGTCTACTGAACCCCTCTCCATCTCTTTTCCTTGGAAACTGTCCCGTCCCCATCTTCAGCACTGTAGCTTCTTTTCTTATTCTTCTCCTGTTTGGGGGTTAACCTACTGACCCCTTCACACCCACTTCACTCTCCCATGCCAGCAGACTTCCTCAAAAGGCCTGTGTGTTCCTCCAAACCCCTCTTCAGGTGCCATTTCTACAGGGATGCAGTAAACTCAACCTGGCCACATGCAGGGAAAAACAGAAAGTCAGTGTTTTCAGTGATAGTCTTGAGTTTAAATATCTCCCATTTTTTCCTGCAAGATGCTTGCCTGATGAGGCTTTTATCCACCACCAAGATGTACTCACACAGAATCTGCTGTCTCAAAGCTGCAAAGCAGTTATCCCCTGTGAAGAAACACCACCTGATACACTGTGCTGGCAGCCATGCACAAAAATAATTCTGTATGATGCCCCAAAGCATTTCCCAAACTGGAAAAGGATGTTGCACCCCAGAGACTGACACCTTTACTAAAACATTTGTCTAGTCTGTGATATAGCAGCTATGGGACAAACTCCTCCTCAGCATGGTTTGCCTGGATTTGCACCAGCTATAGATTTTTTCCTCTTATCCTTTCAGATTGCAGCAGATGGTGAAGTTCCTACACCAGAGGCTGTCGATAGAATTTTAAAAGGCATCTCATAACAACACATTGGAGCTGCACATTTAATCTGTGCTGCACCACTCGGATGATTTTAAAAAGAGCTGGAACACTTACAAAATTAGCACTGGCAGTTGCTGCAGAAGCACTATCAAGGAGCCTCCTCAAAGCCTACAGCTTAATGAGAGCTGCCCTCCCAAACTGCCACCCAAATCACTTCTCTCTGTGCAACCAACACTCTGCTGCCTAAAAGGCATTCAACAATCTCTGAGATACTGATCCAGCAAAACATCTGATGCAGATTTTAAGGGGCAGCTTATGTACTCTGGCTCTTTTGAGTGCACGGCTGAGCTCATGCACAGCACAGTGGCCAAAACCAGGACTATTGTTCCTTCTGCCTAAGACAGACCATCCCAGACATACTAAATTCCTCTGTTTTCATGCCTGGACTGCTTGCATTAAACAGTTATCAATACTAAAAGTAGTTAAAGAAATTATAGTTACTGTATATTCTTTAAAGGTTAATTCCTGAAAGTGAGCCTTCCAAGCTGGAAAAGCTTCTTGGCCAAAAGGCTAATACTGCCAATAGAAGGCCACCTAAGTCACATAGTGCTGCATGTACCAGCACTGAGGAGAGGGCAAATTGTTCTGATTTAAACTCAGCACTGTTTAAAGTGATCAGGGAATGGTCCTGCAACCCAGTGTGGGGAGGAGGAGGTCTGGGTAAGCTGGTCTGACTGGGAGATCAAGACTAATGTGAACAACACCCTTTTTTCACTGAAGTCTGCTTTACAATTTAGTTGCAACGCTTCAGAGAGCTCCATCTCCAATCTCCAATTTCTTGCTCCTCTATAATTAGAACAAACCTCCTCATTAACTTCTGTAGTGTCACAACAGTGCAACTTCACGTGCCAGGAGAGAGGCTGTCAGAATTTCTTAATGAGGTGCTTTCTCTGCAAACCCAGCTAAATCCTAGACTTCAATCATCTCCATCTTCTTCATTTTCTCACAGACTGCCACAGACATAATTCTTCCTTCCTAGTAAAGATTGAATTTTTCTGATCTATAACTGGTCAAGCCAGATGACCAACTTATCATTATAGCAACTAACATGAATTCTCTCTATGCTTTTTCCTTGATTTCAAAAACTGTCAGAAAACTGAAAGTTGACATTTTTTAGGAAGGAATCAATTAAAACTGTCAGGTGTCAACTGAGACAAACTATTCAAACTACATTACATAAAAACATACGATAAAGAGGTTGTAGTGAACATAATTTCTTCAGAGACATTTCAAGAAAATATTCAGACAATAACACCCACAAGAAAACAAAAAAAGAAATCTAAAAGATTACTTAAAATCTTTATTCTTCAAGAAGAACTGCCTAAATACTGTGGATATTCTGCATACTTCAGAACTGGTCACCTAAGTTTTTTCTTCAGCAATGTCCACAGGGGCAGGTACAGGACTCAGAGTCTCATTCAGGCCCTCCAGGCAGTGGGACTGTTATTTCCCTGCAGCTATCAGGAAAATAACTCAGAGGCTGATGGCAGAAACAGCAACAGCAATGCTGAAAATTCAAGATGATCTACACCTCTTGATGTAATTCAGAGATATTTTCAGAGGGCTACAGAGGGAGGTGAGGGACAGCAGCATAGCCTCCTCCCAGTGAACATGGGGTCAGCAAGAGAAGTTCCTACGGTGTGGAGAAAAAAGCAGTGATGCTACCTTGGGGTGTTGCCTTGGATACAGAAGGCACCAGAGGCAATTTGTGGCACCTACAGGCCCCCCCTGAACTGGAGCTCTGGGCTGGCTGACTGCAAGGGGAAGCAGCCACACCTTCAGGGCACTGAGATCTTCTTCAGGTGTTCAAGGCTCCACAGCTGAATCTGGTCCTACAGACTGTCCTTTTTCCTACTGAAAAAGGAAGCAAAACTAGAGCATTGCCCTGCAGCAGTCTTCCTAGGTCTGTTTTAAACTCTTGCTTTCTGCTTCTCAATCTGAGAGAATTCAAACACTTTTCTTACCAAGTAATCCTGAAACTTGTTAGGTATCAGGTTTACAGTACAGCAAATACTGCACCTTTCAGGAATCATTCAGGGGACAAGAGGAATGTCTATACAATCCAACTGCCATTTTTGAAACCCACAAGATGAACTGAAGAGTTCTGAGGTGTGCAGAAGGAAAAGGAGTTGGTGGTCTCACAGATGATAAACACTGGAAAAGCAGCTAAAGTGCACTAAATGGTGCTTCCTTTGTTGCCACAGGTACCAAAGCAGCAAGGAGTAAACTATTCAAGAACCTGAAAAATAACTGTGTATAGATACACTCAAAGATCAGTGTCCACAATGGACAACAGCATGAAGCAGGAAACCAGGATAAACCATTAAAGGATAAAGCAGTTAAAGAAAATAGGTGATGTTTATAAAATCTTAAAAATAGTTTGCCTTTTCCAGTGGCCTGTGCAGTGTTTGGCTTGAAATGAATCTGTGCTCCTTAAATGAGTCCCAAACAGATGACTCCTGTTATTATTATTATTATTATTATTATTATTATTATTATTATTATTACTACTACTACTTGAACTCAACAGCCCAACAGCTCTTGGAACATGGTGGCTGGTGTTTAGCACAAACAGAGCAGCTACATTTTGCAGGTGATGTGAGGGAGAGAAATTGGTCACAGTTTGCTAAGGTAAAAAAAGAACATCACAGAAAAAGGGACTTCATGTGCCTTCATTTAATGTACTTTTATTAGAACAAAGTCAATCTATAGATTTATGGCCACTTTACTGCTGTTGAAAATAAACTGTAACCTCACAGGCTGGGCTTACCAATGCATCTCATGATAACAGATTTGTGTGTGCCTGGCTGGATTTCTCCTTGAACTACACAAATTCTTATTTGAATTCAGCCTGTAAAAGAACAAAGTTCCAATAAGATGGCTGTAAATCCTCTATAAAATAAACTCAGCATATCTATGGGCCTTTTAATCAAGTAAATGGCTTTTCTTTGGCTGCTCACTATTATCCCTATATGCCCCCAAACCTTTCAAAGTAATTCTGCCATGGATTAGGACTACTCAAGCCAATCGTTATGGTTTTGATTTGGAGGCAGTAAATCCGAACGGCACGGATCAGGTGTGCTCACTGGGAACGAGCTGATAACCTTGTGAGTGGTGTCAGGACTCAGGATCCTGAGACTTTACCAGCAAAAGCTCCAGTGCACACGAGCAGCTGCAGAATTCCCAAAAAGCCCTGCACGTGGCAGGGAAGGGAAGTCCCCGGGGTTTGTCAGTCCCTGTGATTTAAAGCCTGTGATGATGTCTCTGTCTGGAGATGCATCCAGAACCAGGCACATTCTGAGCAGGTGCTGCAATGAAGGTGGGTTAACCCTTTGTGCCCAGGCACAGAGGCAGGCAGCTCCTGCCCCCAGAGCACGTCACACCTCCCACACCCCACAGACACCTCCAGAGAACACCTCCCCAAGCACAGCCCACGCAGCAGCACCCCAAGGAAGCCTCTTTCACCCCTGCTGCCATTTCTCTGCCAGCACCATGAGAGATTTCACCATTTCAAGGAGAAATCCAAAGGCTGCATCTTCCTTCCCTCTCCTGGTCTGGTCAGCCCCGGTGTCCGTGGCCACACCACCCATCCCTGTGTGGACACAAGGCAGGGTTAGCTCAGCTCAGCCATGCTGATGTGAAACACAGGAGGAGGCCCTGTGCACTTGGCTGGGCTCCCACGTGCTGTTCCACTTGCCTCTGACACTCGGCACACGTGGAAATGTTCATTACAGCAAATCACTGATGTTCCCTCTTATAAAATAACCATTTGGGAGATGGCTTGGTTAAAGATAAGCAAACATACACTGGGTTGATAAATGCCTCTGAGCTCTGACTTCTGAACCAGGCCCTTCTTATTCAAAAAGCAGATCAAGGAACCAAAGCAGAACAATAAATCTATTTCCATCACCAAACGAAAAGCAAAACCCAGAGCTATAATAAAATGTCACTCTATTCAATGATTTATTTTATGCAATCTAAATAGTCTAAATAATTTAAATTTAATAATTAAAATAACCCTAGAAACAATAATCAATTTTGATGTGAAACCACCAAGAGACTTGATTTTAGAAAAAGACAAAGATTTTTTGCCTGCATTTTCTCCTGTCTTTGCAGATGAAGCTATCCACTACATAAAAACTAAATTCAACATGTTTTTTCTTTCGTTTTTTAAAATTTTTGCCAAAATAAACTTATCTTGCTCTAGCTGACATCCAAAGGTATATAAATAGAACATCATAAAAAAATAACTTCATGAGGAGCAGATAGGCCTTCCAATGGTAGCAAACCTCATTTTATTGGTATCATCTTGCCATCAGCATCCATTACCACCAAGGATGCAGCTTTTACTGGCAACTCCTTTATATTAGGGGCTCTTAAAACTGTTCTGTCATCAACTACCTTCTAAGCAGGCTCATAAGATAATTCAGGTTGGAAGAGCCCTCGGGAGGCCTTTCAGTCCAGCCTCAAACCATAATGAGAATCTCTAAGGTATTGCCCAGCCAGTTAATTAACCCTCCTTCATTTACCTTGCATATATTTAGTTATTCATAAGCAGTGCTGAAGTTAGGTTCAGAAATAGCTGTGATCACCATGTGTTATTTATTAGCAGGAATTATTTCTGA
Organism: Leptocoma aspasia; assembly: GCA_013399835.1. Lineage (NCBI taxonomy): Eukaryota > Metazoa > Chordata > Aves > Passeriformes > Nectariniidae > Leptocoma > Leptocoma aspasia. Next base: position 350,348 of record VXAX01006189.1, on the reverse strand, counting down.
CAGACAATCACAATTTATGGGGGCGGGAGGTGTCACAAAGGCTTCCCTAATAACAAAGGTTTTCAAGAAAAAAAATTCAGGAACTTGTTTCTCTTCACAAGCTTCTAGGTGTCCTGTGATGGCTTTTTTGTGCCAAGACAAAATGAAGTTTGTCTTGCTCTGTCCAGTCCTTTCCAGGGCTTTCCTCTTCTGCTTTTGAAGCTCTAGGGCAAAGAGCACCTCTTGCTTGGTACTCTGTAACAGCCTTGTGACAAACACACCAAAAAACTGTATATTGCCATCTCCCAAGCACTCAGCTCAGCCAGGTCTTAACCAGTTAACGTGGGGAAGGGAATTGTCATATGAAGCTGAAAAGTGATATTAGAGTGTGGTGGTCTAGTGCCTTAGGATGCCCCAGACCCACAGCCAGGGATCTGAGACACGGATGGAGCACTGAGATGAGCAGCCCCAGGGCACTTTGAAACATCCCAGAGGTTCACAGCTCAGACCCATCCATGGTGGAAGCACCAGCAAGGACTTGCCAGAAAAGCCTGAAGCACTGATCTGGGACCTTTAATTTCAAACTGCATTTTTAGTGGCTACTCCCTTCTATTATGCAAAGTACACAGCACGGTCAGTGACAGAAAACCTCTTTTCCACTGTTTCAGCAGCACTAATGTTACTAAAAATGCTGCTCAATCCTTTTATTTTTGGAATTACTAGTTACATTATTTCAGTCTATCATCATCACCAAACACGCAGTGAACAGACTGAGATGACAGGGGACAGAGCTTTTCAGATATTTTTTTCCAGATCAGCCAGCTGATTTTCCAAATTAATTTAACAATTCAGCCATTAATTACTAAAGAGGAAGTTGATTTTGATGGGACCAGACTGCAGAGCCTTCTGGCAACTCTTTTTACCGGTTCAGTGCAACTGCTAAGGGGGTACCTCATATTGGAAACTTTGGCAGGGAACTGTTGGCTGATAAAGCAGGGGACAGCACTGGAACATCAGGGGGTTTTGATCAACAGAATCTACCTTAAAAGATGAAGTAAATGCCTTTTTTTCCCCATTTAAAAATTAGAAGCAATACAGACATAGAAATAAAGTTAGCTTATGTATCTGATCATGGTAAACTCTCAGCTCTCCAGATATTAATCAGGGGGGTAACTTCTTTTACATATTGGCTCAGGATGAGTAAGGTTTCTCTAATAAATAACTATTGCAAAATTTAAAAAATCCGAGTTAAGATGATTTTGAGAATGCCATTTAGATGTGACTCCATTTTAGCAAGCTACAAGCTTTTTCTTCTCAATTCTTTGCAAAAAGTTCTTCTTTAGGAAATCAAATTAATTTGAAGGCTATCATAAATGAAAAGATATAGAGAGACATGCTTGCAACAGGAATGGAAAGAATACGGCCTGGAAAACTGGAGACTGAATTAATAAATTTCACATACCAGAGGCAAGGCCATACCATCCATTTGCCTGTGGTAGTGAATTTATCTTGCAAATGGCTTGTTCAACCCTAGGATCAGAGTTAACCTGGACTATCTTAGTCCTTATTTTCCCAGAGCAGGCAATGAAAATAAAAGAGAGCTTCTGAGAACAAAAATTCCTTTAAAAATTTGCTGCCTCTCTGAGACCAGAGGAACAAAGGTCATATAGTCCAACAGAGTACAGAGCAAAACTAGGATCTCAAATATGTCTGTAACACCATCCAAAGATGAAATAACCTTCCCAATCCAATACAATTTAATAGGCCAACATGCTTCATGCCACCTTGTTTTAGAGTAGTAGTCATTTGGTCTGACACCTGCATTATATTATTTCTCTTGGGAAAAATGTATTTAAAATCACAGGGACTATATATTTAGCCATCAAGGACAGAGGAAAATATCCTAGTCGATCATTTATCCCCTGGAGAGAACCCCTGAGCCAAACTTGCTTTTACTATTATAGCAGGACCTTTTACATCAGTGTGGAAATGGAGAGAGGAAGAAAAGAGGCAGGATTGTTTGAATGTTTTCCCTCTGGCATTCCTGCTCTCTGGCAAAGGCACGAGTCCAGGGGATGCACACACAGAGCATCCACTCCCAGTGCATCCATCACTGAGTGCAGAATCATCCTCGTGCTCGGGACTGTGACTGCCCTTCCTTAGAAATGACAAGTAAGCAGGTCACTAAAATATCCTGCAACATGGAGCATCTATCTGGGAAACAGGCTCTGACCTGCTGTTTTCCATTTCTAAATATTTGGGGATTTGAAAGTTCAGCCTCAAGCGCGCATTCATCTCGGGCAGTTCAGCTGTCACTTGTGATACAAATCAAAAGATGATGGATGGCAGAATCTGCCCAGAAGTTCAATTCCTGTTAGGGTCATTCTGTCCACAGTGACCACTTTTCCACACTAACCACATCACTTCATTGCTCTCCTCACCATAAGCATTTTTTACACATGAAAGTGCATACCTAGATGGGCACAAAATGTTCATCTACCAACTACAAAATTTCTCTGGTCTGAAGCTTTCCAGCTGACAGATTGGTTTATGTGCACTCTGCCTTCTGACATTATTACATTTCCACTGCCACATAAAAACGGAAAAAAACACAAAAAATCAGAGCATCCTTACATTCATCCTGTACTGTACTGCTTATGTTTCTGTAGATGAACCTATGAAGTCTTATGTGGAAGAGCTGCATGAATATTTTAAAACTTACTTCTGAAAAGATACTGATTATGCACTATTGTGCAGCCTCTATATGCTTATTTCATGCAAACATGCTGGTAGAAAAGTTTACTGGTAGGAATGTCTGTAAAAATACTACATTTTACAATATTTAATGTAAGCAAAATTTCTATATATGTAAGTGTATATATATATATATATAAATATTCATATAAATTTCACTCCTCCAGCAAGATAAACAGAAATGTAGCTCAATATATGTTCAAATTAGCTCATGTTTAACTTGCAGTAGCAATGACCAGCAATAGTGTGCTCACAAGCAAACTAAGAATAATGAATTTTTATTGAAGTGATTAAATAATTGCTGAATTACTACTGCAGCCCACAGACATATTAACTTGCAGGTTGTTTTCAAGGTAAGGAAGTTGTCAAAAGAAATGGGTCCTTACAAGAAATTAATCTGCCTTGAACACTAAGCATGCAGTCATATTCTGAAGAGTCCAAAGAACAGAATGGAGGGGTTAATGCAGTTTCCTACAATAAATGGTGCTTCAGCAGTAACTCACCGATGTACAGCCCTATTCATAGAACCGCTTCCGTTTTCTTTTTGGGGCAGCCCAAGTGTGTCTCAGTCTTCTCTCAGTGGCAGTGATATTGCAATGATTTCCATCCTTGCAGCTGGCAGCTGACTTGATCTCGAGCATTTTCACGGCCATTGGCTCGGTGACGCTGGCCCTGCTGGTGCTGCTGTCCCTGGCCATGGTGGCCTCGGCCGTCGCCGCCAGCAAACGGGCGACACAGGGCACCTACAGCCCCAGCCGCCAGGAGAAGGAAGGCTCCCGGGTGGAGATGTGGAACATGGTGCAGCCACCACCCATGGAAAGACTCATCTAGAAGAAAGCAAAGCCACTCCTCCACCCTCAGACGTGGCCGAAAGGGGACAATGTACATATGTTAGATATATTCATTTTCGTTCTGATAAATATTACGATGATTTTTTCACTGCTTTCCTTTTAAGTTCAATAGTGAACCAATGACATTTATCACTGCTTTGGACCAGCCTGTCCAAGGACAATTTTTATTTGCAGTGGAAACTCCAGCCTTGATAATCAGCAGGAGGCATTACAGACAGTAATGGCTCTTGGGATAAATGCAACTGCCTGTCCTGAACACCACACATAACAGCTTCTCCTCTGCACTCTTCTTGGCTGCCTAGCAATCACTGCTGCAGAAGATGATGCAGACAAATCAACTAAGCCTGTACAATAAAGACATTGTAATTCTGTTATCAAAGGGTTTACTATTAGAGCTGTGTCTCAGTGTATCTTCTTTCATCTGTTAATCAGGGATTAAAAGGAAGCTGTGTGAAAACTCTCCAAAATAAATGTTTCAAATTTGTTTTTCTTCCTTCTGGTTCTTTCATTTTACTTGCTGCCCCTCCACCTTCTACTAAAATGAAGGTGAAATGAATTTCAGTTTCCACAAAAGCACATATTTCACTTAGGATAAAAGACTGTGGCTTAAAATACCCAGTGGGCACAACCTGACCTGTTAGGAGACATGAAATCTAAATATCCTAAACAAATTGTGTGCATCCACACTACTGCCTTTTTCCTATTACAGTATTACCCAATGGTCCCCTTTAGAAAATTATTGCGACTCACATTGCAAACATACACTGGCTGCCAAAAAGCATGCTAAGAAATGTTTCCTAAAGCTCAAGGAAAATACCAGGAAAGAGGTAGAAGTGGCCTACAGGTAAAACTTTGGCTTGAAAATAATTAGGACAAACTTGGTGCTTCTCTTGGAGCTCAGACTTCTCATAAGATCATGGGCAAATAAATTTTTATGCCTCAATTTTCCTCTTTTAAAGCAGGAATAATCCTATTTAACTACCTCATAAATGTCAGCAGCAAAAGGGCTGCTTTATCGAAAAAGAAACAAATGCATGAAATGTAGTGGAGAAGCTTGGAAGAAATCTTGTAATGAAACAGACAATTACATAGATGTAATAAAAATCACATTGACACGTAATGCCATGAAACAAACATTTGATACAAAAAAATCTTGTAATGAAATAGACATTTGAAAGTGTAAGTTAACAGTGGGACTCAATGATCTTAAAGGTATTTTCCAGCCTTAACAATTGTATGATTCTATGTGCTAAAAATGCTCCCAGGTCAACGGGGTTTTTTTGGAATGTAGAGGCAAATTTAACTGTAACTCATGCAGTCAATTTTCAGATGTAGTCAAGTAATTAAATCACAAACATTTCTCCCACACAAACTAAACCCACAATAAGGAAGCAACAGAGTGGAAAGTCCATGAAGGCATTTCTTTCTGCACTTCAGCTCACATGTGCCCACAGTGGTGAAGCATCCCAGACAAACACATCAACCCCCAGCTGATTATTCCAGGAGTTGCATAACAGAGTACACACACTCAGTATCCAAGAGTTTAACTCATCTTTTCACTTAATGATCAATTCATAATTCAGTTTGGATGACCCCTTAAGGGATTACTGAAGATCAGTGCCACTCACATTTATTTTTGTATTAGATGATTAGCAGTAACTATGATAGCAAGCACATTCAGGACTTTTTGCAGTCCTCATCAATATCTTTCAAAACAAGGCACTACAGAAAATGTGAGTGGATGGCTGGATTCAAGCTGAGTTAGAAGAGGAGAATGTAATCACAGCAAAAATGCACGACAGATTTTATTCCAGCCAAATTTACAGCTTTACTACTGCACTTATTATTTCAAATGCAATCCGTGTTGTACAGCTGCAGTCTAAGTTCAGAGTGTTCAAAAGACAGCTGAGGAAAGAGTGGAAAAATAAGTTACTAAAATTATGATAAGAGAGCAGAAATTCTTTTCTCTGGATCTTTTCAAATCATGGCTTTATGTAACTACAGATGCAGTGGCCTTTTATTGAAACTTGATTTAGCCTGGCTTTTGCCCCATGAGACACTGCTGAGGCATTATAAAGCACACCGTAAAGTTTGTTAGGTGTGATCATTTCTAGAAAGATACATAAACACAGGGGGGAAAAGGAAGCAATTGACTCAAAGAGTGTCCAGTTTGAGGCAGCAGACACCAAGTAAATGGGACAGCAGAGAACAGCAGCATGTGAAGATGAGAGACCACAAGTGAAGCCGAAGATATTTGTGTGGGTTCTCACATGTGGGTTTTGCCTCACTTACAAAAAAGATGTGAGAGACCCAAAGACAAACCATGCCAAGAGAGTGGTCAAAGACATGGGAGGCTGTGATAACAAGGGGGCAAGCAGTAAGTGAGTGAGGAAGGCTGGGAAAAGCATGGGGACAGCAAGCTCTGAACACCAGGGCAAATCTGGAAGAATGAATTAGGCCCAAGCAGCAGAAGCAGCACTGGACTAACAAAGTGGATGCAAAGATGTTTCCACACACCTGCTCTATGCTCTTGGTTTTCTGGTCAATGAGCTCAACTGAGAGAACTTATACAGATCTCAGGGAATAGCAGAGATGGAGAAAGAAAAAGAGGAATTAGCTCATACCAGAAATAGCAGTAGAATGGTTATAATAAAGATCTAAATTTGAAATCTGCCCTTATTTGAGCAGGAGGTTGAACTAGATGACATCAGTAGGTCGCTTCCAGGCTTAATTATCACCTTATCCAAGAAAAAGGATAAAAGGGAGAAAGCAGCTGAAGATGGAGGCAGTTTGCAAGGAGAACTAACTTGAAGGACAGCACAAGGAAAGACAGAACAAGAATAAGGGAGTAGCTGAAGAGTAAATCTGCTCTTCTCCATGGTTTGACTTTCTGGATGAAATCTGGGAGACAGTTGAAAAACAATCTGTAGAGATGTAATAAAATATTCCAGAAAGTGTTGCCACAGAGAGAATCTTTAGGGCCGAGCAAGATACCCAGGAGCATGTACAGAGGAAGGAAGAGGCAGAGAAGATGAAAGCCTGAAGACTTTTCATACAGACCAAAGAGAGTTCAGGAGGAATATGCTCCTAGAGAATTAAAAAGACACCCATAAAAGCACAACAAAGAGAAAAATCTCACAGTGAAATACGAGTGTGGTTTGTAGAAAGTAAGTCAAGGAGACAGAAGGCAGGGGAAAAACCTTTAAACTAAGATTAGAGTAAGTTGTGATTGCTGTCAGCCTCAGTGGAGAGGAAGTGATAAAAGTAAGAGTGGTGGAAATTCACAGAAAAATGAGAGAAGAAAAGGAAATGAAAGTAAATGGCACTTGAGGGAGGTGGAGGCAAAAGCTGGATCGCAGCAAGGGTGAAGCTGGACTTTCACAGCAGTGAGGCCAAAGTGGGAGGATGATGGTGAGTCAGGAACAAGAATTACCTATTGAAACAGGTCTGTGTAGGGTAACTCACAGGGAGCATGTTTTACTTCAAATAGGAATAAAAATGTGAAATATTCAAAACTCTATGATCTTACAAGCAACAAACAAAAAAAGGCCCAGAAGGCAACAAATGTCATTTCCAAACACACTTCCTGAAAATCTGAATTAACGAAGCAACATCCAAAGGCAGCAGGAAAGTAGATCCTGCAGCTGGAAATGCTCAATGCCAGCCTGGAGAAGCAAAAAAGTCCCAAAGCTTTCGCTTCATGAACATGCTCTAGTGACCATAATATGCATGGTTAGGAAGATTGACCCTTCTGGGCCAAGTCTCAAGCAGGGAACAACAGCTAAAACAAAAGAGAATACATTTTAAAGAGTGTCTAATAACATCCCTGATGAAATTTAACCCACAGATTAAGACAAAGATAGCAGATGCCAAGGTATTTTCTGCTTCTCAGCCCAGGGGTTTAATAGAATGTATAGAAGCACAGACATTCAGGGAGGAGCAATAACATCTAGAAGTTGTGGAGAGCATGTGTGCTGCTATAAGGAAAAAATATTGAAACTGGCTTCTGCTTCCCAAAAAAGCACTGGTAAGCTCTACTGCTGTGGCAGGATCTCCACATAAAAGACTTAAAATATTTCAAAATTCCATTTGTTTAATCTCTCTCACTATTTGACTCAAAAGCTTGAAGTATAATATATTATTCATGATCACTTGCAACCTATCCATTAACGAAAAAAAAAAATGCTCAATATACTCCCAAGCCTTACATATTTAATTGTCTCTTCATGTCTAATAGCCTTCTACAAAGAAAGCGAGGGTGCTAGGTTAGAACACACGGTCTGCTCTGCACCAAATCCCTCCACAGATACTCAGAGGCAGGGGAGGGATTAAGCAACTTACCCCCCTTTCATGGTCCATTCCCTTTTCCTTGGAAAAAGGTGGCATCCAACCTGTGAAACAGTGAGCATTACTTTGCATTGTGTGCCTTCTCTGTTGTATGTAAAATTAACTGTTCCTTATCTATATGTACATAATATGTTCATAGTTTAGATGCTGTATTCATATTACTGTTTTGCTCTGTACAGGATCAAAATAAGCAATAAATAAAATAAATAAGGATTATACCAGAGCCTGAATTATTTTTGCTTTATGGGATTCTTTTATCATGCAATTACAAAGGAAATGATCCCCAGATCAGAACTATATTTACAGTTTAAGAAGTCAAGTTTGCCATTAGAAATCAAGTGATCAAGAAACATTTTCCATACTTGGGAATGAGAGGAACAGTGGGAGCTGCCAGCCTCAGCACTGCAATCTGCACCATCCTCTGCTGCAGCCACACCAAGCCACTGCCCTGGGCCTTCAAAAGGACATGTTTGTGCCAGGTCCCAAGGTGGCACAAATCAACACAGCCCCACAAATGCATGCTAATTTATACAGGCTGAGAAGCACGTGCTCTGCTTTTGAAATTACTGCTCTCTTTCCAGCACTGTGGACAAGCTCAGGTAGGAAAGTGGCAGAGCTGTAAGAATTTTCTTCACTTAATGTAAGTCCCATTGTCTGCTCTCTTCAGAAGCCTTTCTGTTACTTTTCAATAAAATCAATGACCTCAGAAGCCAAGAGTCCTATTGCCTCAAAAGCATCAGCACCCTGACAGGGTGCCCTGGGAGCAGTTCAGCTCCTCTGCAGGCTACAGAACAGGACACCCCCAGGTAAAACACAATTCCTTCCCTCTGAGCAGTGGCCAGCCCTGCCCCAGTGGCCTGGGGGCAGCTGACTTCCCAAACAGCAGAAACTGAGGAGGAAGCACCTAAAGAAACCACTCCCAACAGTGAAAAGATGCCTTTGAGGCCAGGGGCCAACTCTGCCTCTCACTTCTGGTTCCTTCCATACTCTGCACACTCCCTTTCCCAGCTGAGGCCTGCCATTCCCTGTCCTCTGATCCTCTTGGAAGAGGCATTTGTGCTCACCCCAGCCCTCTAAAGGCTTGTCATGAAGGCAAAGAGGTTGCTAAAAATTTTCTTGGTAACAACAGCTCATACACCCAGGAGAGAAAGTGAATGTGAACTTTTGTGAGAATTTTTTTTTCTCAGTATGTTGGCACGTAACCAACCAACGTCAGGCAGCAGCATCCTGTGCTGCAGCCAGAGCAGCCACTGTGCACCCAGGGCAGGGCACTTCCAGCACTGCCAAATAATCACAGGGCACTTTGGTGAATCCAAATCCATTGAGGTGTTACTCTTATCTCCTCCTTTGATAAATGTGTGTCAGCCACTATTTCCATGTCACAGATTCCCCATGAGGAATTCTGTGCCAGGGGCTATGTTAAGCATCATTAGGTGTTTTTTAAAAAAAATTGTCCAATCCTTTTGTTTTTTGGACATCTAAATAAAAGTTTGTATATTCTTCAAAAGCACAAGTTAAAGCAGGAGGATCCAAGTGTGTCAAAGGGATTTCTGGGTAAGAGTATTTCACTGCCTAGACCAATTGCATCTCTTCAACCTGAACATGAGGAACAGCTCCAAAACCATGAAACTCACATTTGCCAATATTTTAGTAACTGAATGTTAAGACCTTGCCCTACAAAGATGAATGTGATCTGACCTTGTGGGGTTTAGATAGAAAACAGTGCTTTTCTGCTCTCTGGAAGAGGAACACCACCACCACTACAGATTTGTTTCCCTATGCCTCAAGGAAGCACAAAAATTCTTACTTGTTTCAACAAAATGGGATTAGCTTTCTATTGAGTACAACTGAGTGATCTGAAACTTTCAGAGTACATTTCACAGACTTACAGCTATACACCCCGCTACTTTCCAGCTGCAGCCAGCCATTCTCAGGTGGGGAATCCTCTCCCTTCCCACACCTCCAAAATACACTTTCTGGTCCTGGAGGATGCGAGGAAGCATCTGGCCCATCCAGGTTTTTGGCCAGTGATTAGCTAAGCCACAATTTTTTGTCATTGTCTACATCTGGCTGGTAATTATTGTTCCCACAGATGCTAATTAATAATAAACATCATCTAATTTACAGAATTAAATAAGAAAATAGTTGAGACACGGTTTTAAATGTCCATAATAAATACAGTCCCGCAGCAGAAATCTTGTCTCCAGAGAAGAGACAGCAAAGTCTTTTTCCCAGCCCCAAACGTCTGTAGTATGTTTTATTTAACATAAGCCCCAAGTCTCACTGCAGGACAAACCTTACATGTGTAATGTCACATAACATCAGGAATCACGGATCAGAGGATTTTGGCCAAGTTCCTTTTCCTGCGCTGTTCAATCACCTCTCAGCTAAAGAAAACTGACACCTCTGAAAACAATTCAAAAAAAGAGCATCAGATTAGGCATTGTAACTCAATAAAGTTGAGCAGCAAATAGCTGACACCACTAGAATTTTGCCTATTGCAAGATGTCACAGTTGAATGAATGGATGGGGCTTTCATGCCCCACTGAAGCATGCACAGCCTTCAAACTACTGGCATGTGTCAAGATGCTGCAAAACCTAACATTTATAAAAGATACATCTGGTGTGCATTTATTGGGAGCAGAGTGAGGTCTTGTTTAAATTGCACACATGAATTTGATGTGGAGAGCGGGCAGTATCCCAAGCCTCACAGTAAAAGCATGTTTTAACCTAAACTCCTCCATCTATAATGCAAGCCATGAGGTGTGAAGACCTCTTGCACAGCGAAAAGCCAGAGCATAAATTATGAATCAAGGCACAGGTGAAGTACTGAGGGCCAGGTGGAGGTCTCAATTCAGGCGTGATTTTTCTGAGTTTACATTCTTTCAAATTATATTTGTTGGATAAAAATATATTGGGAGATTTTATATTGTAACCAATTTGAGCAACTTTGCTGTTTTTTGACTTGGTTTCACAAACATTGCTTTTAATTTCTGATTTTATCAGGCCATGATTTTTGTTTCCCCTGAGACATTTGACAAAGCAATTCCTTCCCCAGCAATCCATCTAACATTGTCAAGCACCATGGAGGCGAGCATGTCCAAATCATGGCTTTAAATCATCTTTTTTGATCAGAGAAAAGCCACACAGGCCTTCATCTGGTTCCATGCTCCTCATGTTTGAAGCATGCCATTCCCCCCTCAGCTCAATATTGTGTGTGACCTTTCAGGTTCCACCTGTAGTTCCAGCAAAAGCGCAATTTCCACTGGCACGTACTGTAATAACCAGTGCTGACAAAAATGTGTGTTTCCAATTTAAACCCACTCAGTTTCACTTGGCACCTGTGCTAACCCTTCTTGGCAGCAGAGATCCAGCAGGAGCAGCAGCAGGGGAGGAGTGGGAGGGAAGGGCTGTGCAGGGCCACCCTAAGGCAATGTGACCATGCTGGCTGTGGCCGTTGTCACCTGTGCCAGCAGCCCCTGCACTGCTGCGTGTTTGCAGTGCCCAGGCAGTCAGGGTATGGGACAGTCTCGGGTTCAGAGCTGCTTTCTGCCCCACAAAATAAACAACTGAGCATCTCCCATGTACCCACACAGCTAACAGGAGTTCCCGTGTTACCCCCAGGTAACTGCACCATTGGTAGGCATATCAGGGAAGTGTAAGTCTTCAGGGAAGATGTGACACGTGTTTCCACATATTTTTGCTCGAAGAAGAGAACAGTTTAAAAAAATAAATGCAGCCTTAACTGCTTCTGATCCCTCCTCAGCAAGCAGAGAGAGGATGCCCATATAACAAGCTGTGGGCATCCAGTGAGACAGGGCACCCTGCCTGTACCACAGCCACTTTAGGACCAGCCAGGAGCCCAGGTGTATTTTGGAGGAAAAAAGCAAACCAGAAGAGCAACAGGTGCACTGCTCCTGTCCTTCAGTTTCTAGCATTGCATCCTCAGTGGCTGCAGCTCTTCCAGAGACCTAAATATTCCCGTGGGCACAAGTGAGGATTGTTTAAAGCAAACCAGAGTTTGAGACTTTCCTTCTGGAATGTATGAAACCTCAATGCCCAGTTGAACATGCCCAGTGCCAAGCATTTTCTTCTGGTGGGATCTGTGGCAGGATCATAGACAACCATAATAAACGTGACCCCAGGGAGAAGGAAGCTCCAGCAGGTTTTTGCATGAGAAGTGAGCCCAACAGAGAAGATGCTCATCTGCCTTTTAGGGGTGGCCCAGTGCGAGCACAAATGATTAACCCAGTCCCAGGGAATATCATTCTGGTTCAGAGCCATGGGTAACAGTGACCACTGGCCAGAAAAATATGTGGCTGCACTCAGGACCTGCACAGACTGGATTAGTTTGTGTTTGTCACTCAGTCCTGGGATGTATTTTGCTTGTGTAGCCTGCCTGAGATGTAGAAATCACTTGTCAAATTTTCTGACACTGGGAGAAAAGAAGTAAGGGGAAAAAATCAATTACACAAATACTGGTCTGTTGACATTTAAAATGAGACAATGATGAGCATAAAAAAAAAAAGGTTAAAAAAAAATCCTGGGCCAGCAACCCAAAGGACCAAAGACAAATCACAAAATAGGATGCAACTAATTAGGCTGAAATGCCAACGATGTTCAGTATATGGTTCAAAGTATCTGTGGTGTCAGACTGCTACCATGACCCCCAGTACGAATATGCCAAGGGGAAATGTAGAATAGGACTGAATCAGATAAGTTAAATACAAATATTTTAAAATGACATTTTAATTTCTACCTCACCATTTTAACATTTTCGAAATCGTTAAATAAGCATGTCGCCTGTTCTCAGAGCAGGCCAAATGTCAGATGTTTGTATGTATTATTCAGCTGAACATTTTAAGTACATAATCCTCCTCATTGCTAAACAGGTAGTACTATATTAACAGGTTATTTTCTCAAAAGGCACAGTGAACAGAACACTGCTGATTCCATGCAGTGGTGTATTACTGAATGTGGAGCCAATGCAATGATGGAACTGAGCTGAGGTCTGTAGGCAGGACAGAATTTTCTGCTGTAACTACAACTTCTAAAGCACATTTCAAGGCAGAGTGCCACAATTTAGTTGAGTTATTCACAGAATTATACACAGCTGGAAAACAAACTTCTGCAGGCAAATGATTGTGTAAGCTGTACATGACAGAGTACATCTCTACTGTGTCTCATCCAGGAAACTGAGTAGTTTAGGACTTAACAATTAAAAACAGGTAACAGACCTAACAGGAAAAGTCATTCAACCAAGTTTAGTAGATTCTTTGTAGGCCACATGGTACCTTTCTTTTTCAGAGTTGTATGGTAGGGTTTGTTGCTGCTTTGCTCCCAATCTTTCAGTGACAATTTGAGAGAAGAAGTGGACCCAAAAATAGAAAATTAGCAGAGCAGTACACCATCAGGAGCCCAGACTTTCAGGAGGAATGTGAAACAGGTAGTCACAGAAACGAAATAATATACAGCCTATAGCATATTCCAAATGTGCTTCCCAAACTTTGCTTTTAGAACTAGTACTTGTTTATGTTTCATACATAATTTCCAACAGGACTGCCTGCCTCTGGGCTTTTGAAGTGCAAGAAGCTGTTAGCATTTTTTTCTGACTGGTGAAAATCTGCAGACAGACTCAACTCTGCTTTATCTGAATACCAGCAAACCCACAACAACACTCCGGGCATTGCTTAGGTTGTTGTTGTTGTTATTGCTTGTCACATCAAATAAGAATCTAAATCCCTGAATTTGATAAAGTTATTTTTCATTTTGTGAACATGAGGTTAACACACAGTGAGTTCTGGAATGAAAATGAAATGCTTTGTCCATCATTCAGGATTGGCTGCAGCTGCACTGTGTGAAAGTAAAAGTGAGTTGCAAAAGCAATTCTCATCTGCTTTTGAAACACAATCAAGAATCAACTAATGAATAGGAGACTTTCTCATTTCTCCTTCTAAGTACCTCCCCAGTAAATCAGTGCTTTGAGCTGCATTTTTCCCTTAAATGACACAACTCCCAATACACGAGCCAGCTTTCGTACCCAGGGTGGTACCACGTGGCTGGTACACCAAACCCCTCTGAGTTTTTCAGACACTCAGTAATGTATCGACAGGAAGCGTCCTGCTGTACCATCTGTGTAAAATCTGCCAACTTAGACTGCCTTTTCTTATTACCTCCTCTTTTTCAGTCCTTTCTCATTCTTGGGGTTGAAAGAACTCAAACAGAAGGCAAGTTGCAAGCACACTCTTGGTGCCCTGAGACAAAAACTAGGGAAAGCAGGTGAACTTTACCTGAAAGACTTCATAGCTTTCTGCTCCTTTGGCAAAGACTGCCTTTATGATGTCCTCAATTGACTCATAATCTCGACCTATAACAAAAAGTTCATTTTCACAGCTATCATTTTAACAGGTGAATTTTAACACACCTACTGGAAAATCAAAGGACTGACTACAAGATGTGCTATGCTTAATCTAGCTGTCAGGATCCCTTTGTTACCACACTTCACAGCTGGTATCACTCCGCTGGCTGCAGTAAGCTAGCACAGATCTAATGGCAAGTGTTAAAATCACACCCTCATTGTTTTGTATCAAGATAATTTGTAGTTTTCTCATCAGTTGTGGATTGACTATATAAATATTGAAAGCACAGCCTCTATGGTTTCTCTGCATAAGGTATCAAAATGCTTTTAATATAGAAGGTATAAGGTATCAAAATGCTTTTAATATAGAAGAGTGAATAACAGATTATACTGCATAGCCATTCCATGGAAAATTCTAGCTCAATAATAATCATACACCTGCAATTACATCAAAAAGCTTCTGTGAGAAGCTTCCCCATGTCTGATGGAGTCAATGCCAGCCTGCTCCAGGACAGATCCATGGCTGGGCAAGGCTGAGCAGATCAGCCACAGTGGCAGCACCTCTGGAATAACACTGTCAAGGGGGGAAAATACCCTGTGCAATAGCAGCTGAGAGAGAGAACAGAGAGCACGAGAAAGCAGCAGCTCTGCAGACACTGAGGTCAGTGAGGAGAGAGGGGCAGGAGCTGCTCCAGGAGGTGCTCCAGGTGCCAGAGCAGAGACTGCCCCGGTGCAGCCCACGGTGAGGCAGCTGTGCCCATGCAGCCCAGGGCCCATGGCAGAATTCCTCCATGCTGGAGCTGGGGAAGAGTCAGGAGCCCTCCCCCTGAGAAGGATGGAGCTGCAGAGCCCAGCCAGGGTCACCTCACCCCTTACATGTCCTTTTGCCCACCTAAGTTACAGATAAAACCTACCTTCATTTTGCTCCCCATCTCCCCTGAAGCCAAGAGGTGCTTTCTGCAGCAGCAAGGAGGGGGAGGAAGGCAGGTCACCAGCTGTGCCAGTGTGTCACACAGCCCAGCAGGGCCAGCAGGTGCTGCAGGGGCCACAGCCAGGCCCAAGGGGAGCAGGGCAGGAAGAGCAGGGGGTGTCCAGGTTTGTAAAAAGGGGAGGTCCCAGCACCTCTCAGCAGCACAGTCTGACCCCTCAGCAGATCCCACCACAGCTATCACAGGAGGTCGGGCACCCCTCCTCCCTCACCAACAGGATCCCCAAGAGCTCTCTGATAATACTTGGCTGAACAGTACAAAAATACTTGGTGAAATCACTATTATTACTTTTTTTAACATCTTATGAAAGGTTCAAACCCATCAATTATTACTATACCTTCTTCTTGCTTGTTTCTCCTTAATATGTTGATTTCTTAACCTATGAAAAAAGATATTATACCTACTTTTTGGCAGTAATTTGAAGAGCTAGAGCCCAAGAAAAGCTGTTTAACAAAAAGGAATGATTAGCTAAGGTTTTTAAAAGATCCAAAATACCACTGGAATTTCAAAGGACATCAACATTTAACGTTTGCACTAATCAATTCATTATTGCATTCAAGGAAACACATTCTGCTTTCTCTATATTTGAGAAAATGGAATGTTCATTCAATGGAGAAAAACTTCCAAAATATAATATAGGATTATTTCAATCTTTATGCCTGACAAGCATGAAAATGCTACTCAGATCAATCCACCAAACAAGAACCTGCATCACCCAAGGAATTTTGATATTGTTAAATTTTATTTTATAGTACAGTGTTGGGCACTTTATGGTCATGTGGAATTCACCAAAAACTTCTACTGATGCCACAAACTTTGGAAGGAAAAAGAAAAAACAAACCACACCACACATCACAGCTCATTTAATACATCTAGACAGTGCACTACTAACAGTAGTCTAAGGTCAGAATTACAGTTCTCAAGATGACTTTGAACAGTAGTCCAGAAGGTGCAAAAGCATGGAGTAAATTTGGCTCTAGTTTTGTTAAAAGGTCAGTAACTAACTAAATTTTTAAAACTGTAAGGACAATGCTGGTTGTTTGGTGTGTGAGTTTTTTTAATCTCAAAATTATTAATAAAATCTCAATGTATCCTGTACTTCATGCCTCTCTTTTAAGTATTAAAAGCTCACAATAAGGGACATTATTGGGAATGGTTTTCAAGGGTCACCAAAAAAATGTTATGAAAATAAAATAAATTAGAAGCATCAAGATACAGGATGTTGCTTTGTTCCATGTCGAGGCATTTCTAATCATATCTGGCACAGATTTAAAATTAACAAACACAAACTGACAGTTTGCCAAACATCTAAGCATTTTAAATTGCTCTTCCTCCTCAAAAATCATGAAGTAACAGACGTGATGTGCTTGTGTGCAAGCTGCACCAAGATTAGCTCTTCCACAGTGCTTTATTGCCTCATTCAAGTATATTAATTTAAAGAAGGTCTCAAGGAAAAACCAAAGGTTAAAAGAAAATGTACATCAATATACAAAGAAATTAATTTACAAAAACTTAAAAGGATACTGGCAACATTAGTAGATGTTTTAAGTAATGACTTATGATAATTACAGATGTCACAAACTAAATTCTTATGGTCATCACTATGAAATCTCACCTCACTGCTGGTCCTGAAAAGCAGTGCTTAACGTCTCAACTTTTTACCCATGATTAACAAGTGATCAAAGCATAAACTAAATATTACAAATTCTAATAGTTAACCTTACTTCAATTTAACCAGGTTTTACTTTTAAGAGTTACCTGGAACTACTGGTATGTGAAAATTGGTTTAGGCCTTATTATTTCTACAGAATGTGACATCCATAATCACTCCCAGTCACTAGAAATATGCATTTGCCTCATTAGAATAGATTTCTTCATGTTTTTTATCATACAACCGTATTTCAAAGTTACATGTAATTTTACACAATTCTAAAAAATACAATTTCATGGATCCGCTTGAAAGCAGATGTGCACTACTAAATTACTTTGAAACAAGGAGTAATATTGCACAAAATTCATTGAAGATTTGAAAGTCAACACATTTTCCCCTTCCAACCAAGTTGCTCCCTTATTTTTAACAGAAAGAATGCTAATTCACACAGAATCATAATAAACGTCAACATACTTGAACTCAACTTATTTTCCAAATGCTAATACTGTTACTGGATTCTAAATACAAGTGTTGTTAGTATTGAGCTAAGTAATAGTACAATTTAATTGAGTACCCTTTACTACAGTACACCTTGGAGTAATTTCCAACTGTGTGACCTGCTTCATACCCCAACCCAGCAGAGGATGGCAATGGCCCTGCCAGCTACGTGGGTTGAGGATGGCCCTCTAGACTGAGGTGGCTGTGGACTCGCCAGGAAACTCTACAAGAATAAGTGAAGAAGCTTTCAGAAAGACCTGTCAAGTACTTTCAACTGGCCACTGACTGAAACTGTGGAACAGATATTGCAAAAAGGATCAGGGGAGGTTTTGCACAAACAAACCGTATCATCCCTTTCCATTCCTTTATTTTCAACATCCCCAGGAACATGAATTCTAGGCCAGCTGTGGTCCATGCTCCTGGGGTGACGATGAGGACACGTTCTGGTCAGCTCAGATTCTGCTAACAAGCAAACAACACCTGGCAGAGACTGACACACCTAATAGCAGCAAAGAAGTTACTGAAAACAAGTCACATCACCATTCATACTGGTTTTGCTGGTGCAATTGTTTCTACATTCATTCTTCAAAAATTTACTGCAATACCATGGGAACAGACAGCCTTCACCATCCTGAGCTTTGCAATACAGAAGCTGTTTATTAGCCACATTTGTTTAGCCTGAAATTTCAGACTGTTGGGAATACACTGGCTAGAGTCTCACAGCACCTGGACTAGAGGCTGGTGCCAAGGGAGAAGATGCTAACTCCTTGGAAATAAAGCCCCTCTTGAGCTCTCCCTGAGGAGTCAGGGAGGTGCATGGTTAGGGGTTCTTCCTGCAGGACAGGGTGCAGTCAGGATTACTGTAGGGGGCATTTGCAAAAGGGCCTCATGCTGGCACTTGATTATTGCATGAAATGTTACTTTGATTACTTACATGCATAGAGAACGTATTTTAGATGCTCCAAGAAATTCTATTAGACAGCTGCGCCAATGAAAAATTGTTCTGTAGAATTGAGTATCATTGACTGTAGGTGGATAAAGAGAAGCTGTTTTAAACACCTGGGTTAACTGTTCTTTTGCCTAGACCTTACATTGGTTACAAGAACACAAGGTTGTAAACTAGCTCATCCTAAAACCTGAGAAGACATCTAAAACAGAATTTTAAGGTCTAAAACACTCTTCTAATAGATTGGGTGGGATTTTCAGAAGCACTCAGCACTAAAACTCTGCCTGAAGTCTGTGTTACAATGCCTGAGAGGGGACTTCAGCCAGTGTGGAGAGTTTCTGATGATCCCACCCCAACAGCAGCAGCACCACTGAAATGCTAAATGACAAGGAAGGGTTCAGTCGACAACCTCTATGACAACTTCTACAACTACATTTTTTCTTCAGAACAAGTCTATTTTTCAGAACTACATGATGCCCAAATATGTGAGATGGAAGAGCAAACCACTGCCTATTCTACAGAGACTGCCCTCTGCATGCATAGAGGGTGGGTAGGGATCACCTCTGCATCCACAGTCCTTCCCTGCATCTGCAGTTTTCCTCGTTACATCTCTACACACGTTAATGGGAAGGCTTTGACTGGGACGACATATTATCCATTCTGCAAATCCCACAGGGAGTTAACTCCACAGGCAATATTACTTTTATCTACATGACTGAGCTGGAACCACTGTAACTGAGCTAGAACTGAAACCTGGATTTCTTCCAAGTTATTATCTCTCCTGTGGACTTCCAGGCTCTGCTTCACCACACTGCACTGGAACAACCCAGGAATCCCTTTGTCCTTCCACTGCCCTTACTTATTCCTCCCAAACCAGATGAGCAATATGGCTCATTTTAGGCAGACATCTATGCAAAATAAACTCAAAAATATCAATTTCAAGTCCTGGTTTGACTTTCTACATCAGAAATTTATTCCTATGTGTAAGTAACAGACCACAAAGCTTAATCAAATAACCTGGTATCTCCCTTAAACAGGAGAAATGGGAAGATTTTTTAGATCCTGAAGAAAAGAGATGCCTCTGAAGAAGACCACAGGAGCTCTGACTGAGCAGAATTCAGTTCTCACCAGTAGCTGGTGATCAAAGCTGATGATTTTCAAAGACACTAGAAGGATTTCCACAACTAAGAAGCATACAGGTATAAACCTTGCAAAGTACTGGACCTGGAAAATTTATCTTCATATAGAACCCACTGTGGTACTAAAAATACTGCATATGTAGCCAATAAACAGGTTTATATTATCACAAGGACAGAGAACTAGAGTGTTGAACGAGAAATATCAGTTTGGACTTATCTATTTGGTAACTGGCAATTCTATTCAAATAAGGCACAAATATTAGCCTTTTTAAAAGATCACTGATAGTAAGTGGAAAAGATTCTGTATATTACAGAGTAAAAAAATGTACCTACAGTTAAAATCAACATATATATAAGACTATGCTACTTCTGAACCTATACAAGGTTCAAAACCAAAAAAGACATACTATTTAATGATTGTAAACCAACTATGAGCTTTGTAAATAGTAAAGAAACAATGCAGCATAAGCACAGAAACATTTTGACTGAAATTAAAATAATTCTAAGTTGAATATTAGCATCTTTTATTTAATCTGTTTACTTCTTTTCAGCCTGCATTTTCACTCCATGAAGCAGTGAATTAATACTACAATGCCTCAATTTTGAGAGATTCCACTATCAAACTTTCAATTTTATGATCCTTAGAAAAACTTAATAATGGCAGTCTCACATGGCTTCCATATTTATTCCACAAAGCTGAGAATGGGACAACCTATGTGATTATTTGTTCAGTGTCTAACCCTCATGTAAAGCCAGTAAGATTTATGCGTGTACTGGACAGTCATTTTTGAAAACCATTTTCTGGCAGCATTCCTGGACTTAGGTGTTGGATGGTTTTGAAAGTAATAATGACCATAATTTCTGGGGTTTTTTTTCTATTTTCCTCCTTAAAACATTGATACTGTTTACTACCTTTAATAAATGAAGGAAACAAAGCAACTTAGATTGAACCATGGATAGAAACATCATGTGAGGCGCAGAGGAAAAGAAAAGGTGAACCTTGAAATTCTCATCACAAAATGCAAAGATATAAATAAGAAGGAGTGAGAAGTGCTACAAGAACAAAAACCTATGTATTGCCTGTCTTCTCTTAGACACAACTGCAGCACTGTGCTTGGGCAATGTTTAGTACCAGCAAGGGAGAAGAATGCCCTCAAGTCATTAATACCAGCTTTGAACAAGGAACCATCAGGTTGCTCTGGAGCTTTGTCATCTGAAGAGCACATGAGCCACCTGGCCTGACCCACTTGGAAAGCTGAGAGTGAAGATTTTAATTATTTTTATGATACTTTCGATTTCTAACAGTGCATAATATTTTGCCAAGTAACATTTTTTGTTATTACAAAAGTTCACACGGTATCATGTTGATGCACAAGAGGAAACCATAGGATAAACAAATATTTTGGAGTACAGAGCTCTGGATGTACAACTGCTAACTCTGGAACACTGAGATTCTCCAGCAATTCAGATTCCCTCCAAAATGTTCATGCTTGATCAGACATAGATATTCCTGCAAGATCTGCACTTTTACAACATTTTAGCTTCGTTGCACTGATTAAAAAAAGCTAATTCTGGAGGCTCATCCTCAGTGGCAAGTACTGGCCCAGCCCTTCTCATTCGGGAACAAGATGAAACTTTGCACTAACAAACCCCAGGTCTCACTTTCCTGAGCCTCTCTGGTGCCTCTGCCATGACATGGAGCAATTCCCTTAGGATGCCTTGTAAGAAAGCAGCCAAAAAACCCCTTACCATTTGTGTCAGCTAGAAGGAAAACGAATTAATAAATCTCAGTGAGGCAACTGATATGAAACTCTGCTACAAACTACTATTAAGGTACTAAAGCACAATCTGATCCAAATACCAACCTCAGGAATGTGCTCACTCAGGCCTAGGCTGAGATTAACAGGAATCATTCATGCCAAAGAGGGAAAGAAAAAAGGTTTCATGACTTAGAAGACCAGCAGAACATTCTTCTCAGGCAGGGTTCATTTTATACCCATGTGCTATTTCTACCAACTTTACCA
This sequence comes from Leptocoma aspasia, assembly GCA_013399835.1. NCBI lineage: Eukaryota > Metazoa > Chordata > Aves > Passeriformes > Nectariniidae > Leptocoma > Leptocoma aspasia. The sequence goes on along the minus strand of VXAX01006189.1, from coordinate 328,812 downwards.
CAGATATTCCTCAAAGCTGATGATTCCAATCTGCTGAAACTGATTAATTGTCTTTTCTGTCCTAAGCTGTTGTGGAGACAAGGTATGTATGGTGAGGTGGAAAAAGAAAATATGAAGAAAATTTCAAAAATGAAAGAGCTGCTCCATAGAGCATTAAAAATGTTCAGACTTTAAATATCCAAATATTCGTCAGGAACACTGCCAGAAGGAGGACAAATGCTTGTTCTAAATATATTATACATCAGGACCATTTTTTCTCCTTCACCGAATTTAAAAAGATATTTTTGATTGTCCAGCTTGGCTAAAATGAGAGTTGGATATATGCAGTCTCAAACTGAATCTGTAAATTTAGCCTTCTAGTGTTACAAATTAGGCACGAATTAGTTTTTAAACTGCAGAAAATAAAAAATTATAGAAATCTAGCAATTCCACTTACACTTTCCTTTCTGAGAATTTTTAGGTGAATTAGCCTACCTAGGGAAACTGATAATGTGTCTTTAAAGTGTCTCAGTTGTAAACACAAGTCAATAAACGTCACATTATAATTCAGCACTTCATGTATTTATAGAAGAGAGAAAACCACGTGCTACCTTTTTGAAGTCTGGAAGACAGAGCCACAGTTTTAGTTTGGAGTAAGTTCCAAGTTATAGTCACAAGAAATTCCTTAATCTAAAAAAAGTCTCCTTTCCTCCCCCCACCTTTGCTGAAGCAAATTCCTGCCATGGAAAATCATTATTGCTGTTTTGTAGATTTGCATTCATCTTCTAAGACAGTTAAACTCCTTCTCAAAAGATTAAGGCAATTATTATTCATTACAAATATTAACATTTGTACATTTCAGACAAATCAGATTGCTTGGTTGATTTCATGCTAATAGGATTAACATAGTACCTTCAAAACCTGGCTACCTTTAGGCGACACCCCTGCTGCTTAGAGGAAGCAAATGCTAAGGAAGCACCACACACTTGCTGTATTTTTAACACAGAGACTAACTAGTACCTGATTTGAGAGTGCATTCATATATTTAGTTTCATTTTGTGGACCTAACTACAGCCAACAAATGAACTGAGTAAACGTAGAAGCGGATGTCCAATGGCAGAAAATGGATACTCAACTGAAGAGAATTATTTTATAACTGAAAATCTCTTATTCCTTTTCATTTTTTTGGTTATCATGTTATATGGAGTTACATGGAGTCCTGAGTAGTCTCCCTTTAACATCTGATGGGAGTCAAGTTTCTCTTCTCATACTTTTCTTACGTTTTATTTCCACTGCTATTGCTGGATAAGCTATCCTTTGAAATATTTAAACCATAGTGAAAAGCAGAATTCAGTTTACATAATGACACCACCTCTTGAAGAAGTCCACCTTCTTCTGGAGTTTCATCTCCTTCCTTCCCATCTTTCTCCCAAGGGACCAGAATGGATGGCTGTTGAGCAAGACCTGCTGGGAGCTGATCTTCTGAGGTATTGCTTAGTGTTTCATTAGGCTTTGCATACTGACAGGAAGAAAAGCCTGCTTTGAAACTTTCTAGGGAAGTAAACTGGGCACTTGGTCGTACTGGAGATAGGGACGTCAAACTAGTGGTGTCCATCTTGTCAGTAGTAAAGGTTTTGCCACTCTTTTCTTCTTCCATCCTTGAGAGAGATTCTCTCTGGCCACCAGAAGAAACTTGCTTCCTTGGTGACGGGGGGAGCTGCTTCCCATGGAGGACACTGTCATCCTGGCCGAGGTTCCACTCTGCCTGGTCATTAGCACTGCTGCACAGCAGGGTAAGGTTGCTCTCACTAGGTGCATTTGACTTGTTCTGAAAGAAAAAGCATATGTTCATAGTTAATGTCACAAGAAACATCTCTACACTGGTATTTTTGAAACACGAGTACTGGAAGGGATTTCGTATGTTCCTAAATCATGGGTTCCCTTTGGGGCTCAGTGTTACAAAACAACTATCCCAGACACAATGCAAGGCCAAGTGCTTTTACATTTCCTCACAGAACACTGTCTCTTAGCCTAAGGACTGCCTCTGGTACCACAAAGAGGAAGGATTTCTGTCTCCTCTGTCCATTCAGTCTTGGCACAAGCAGTTTTGACAGTGAACAAAGACACACTTTTCTCATTTGTACCCATAATATGAGAGGGAGGGGGACTAAAACGAAAACCAGATGGCATTTCCTCTTTGCTTCAGTAATTAATTATACCAATTTTCAATATTAAAGTTTTTTGGTCAAACAAAGCTGGGCATTTCATTAATCTAACCCCTGTGTGACACTCATAATATAAAATTTTACAAGCTTTATAAATATTTATATCAGTATTTGCTGCTCCAGTAACAAATCTTCTACTATAGGATCCCTTTCAGCAAAAGTAAGTGTTGGACAGCTGACATGTGCTGGAATTCAAAAACACTAAGCTTTTTTTGGCTAATACCACAGCAGTGACTTGGAGAGGGTTTTAAAACTGCAGGCAAGCACTGTGTTTACACTAAAGGACCAGTGCAACTCTACCTAAAATAGGAACAAGGAGCCCTCTTAGAAAACTCTGGAGTACTATTCTAGCAGTGTTTCAGGTGCAATTACCACCTGGATCCCATGACTTAAATGAAGAAGGAAACATCATCGTATCACTATGACTAGTCTAAGTCTACAAGGTGAAAATGAAAATGCCTTCTAAAGCTCATTAAAAAATCCTAAACCAGCTCAAGGCATATCAGATTTAACAGCAAAAAAAAGAATTATACAAATATAATATTAAACTATTTGATTAAGTAAATTATTATACTGTTCACAGCTCTCTATGTGGTTACTGCTTTAAGGGAAAAATACTGTCCCAAGATGACTTAGTAACCCGGACAATTTCTTGGCTGGTGAAAAACCAGCATGCAGTGGCCAGCATGAGTGTACTGTTACATAGCTCTAGGACGACACATCCAATTCTAAGGACTGTGCTGCAGTGTCTAAGCTGCATGTTGTTCATTCCACAAGTGCAGGATTCCACTGCAAATGGACATGGGTTGGTTTTCAAATGAAAGCAGAAGACTAACCGCAGTCTTGTAATCAATGTCATCCATTGATCTAAAGAAATCCAGGCTCTTTGCTCCTGAGAGTTTTCCTTGATCTGAACTGTGTGTGCTCAGTGTGTCCAGAATCTCTCCAAGCAAGTCCATTTCTCCTTGATGCTGAGTTATTCCAGTTTCACCAGAACCATCACTATCATAAAAGTAAGCAGAAGCTTCTTCACTGTCTTCTGATGATAACCTGAAAACAAAACTTTTCCATCAGATAGGAACATAAAAGCCATTTTATTATAGCCACTTCTGAAAGGACACAGGAGAATGCATTTAAAGACCTTTGAATGGGAACATAAACCTGGAATATCTTTCTACTCAAGAATTTTCCCAAACACAGATATATGGGGTCGATGGAGATGCAGTTACCATTAGCTGCTTCCTGGCCTAGCCAAACACTTTGTTCTAGTGGCAAGACCCTCCTACTGCAACTCTTCATCCATCACATGGGCAGATTTACTGAAGTACTGCCTATCTGCAAGGAGAACTGCTGCTTTTGTCTCTTATTTCCTCTCTTGTTCATTGCAAGATCCTTATGTCAGACCCCATTCTACCAGTCTTTTTGTACCTCTGTCTTATCAACACTGCTACAAAGGCTGTTTCCCATGGCTCATTGTTTTCATTATATCTTTTTAACACTTCACTAGCTCCCTCTTCCCTACTATATCACAGCTGAAGCTGCTTGATTTTGCTTTCAATGTCCTTTCTGGTTTATATCCAGATGTTCATTATCAAAAATCGACTCCTGAATTCAGAAAATGCCTCAATGCAGCTTAAGCCTCAACTTTCACTTTTCCTTTAGTTCTCATATAGGAAGACCTTGATATAAAACTTCCAAGGCATTATTTGTCTTTCAGACCCTTCAAAAAACATCCCATTGTCATGGCCATAACACAAGCCTTAAAGAATAGATAAGCTGAGGTCACTGCCCACTGTGTTGATGAATATTTTGCTCTTTCTTTGTGTATGTAGTTTTTTATCTGGAGGCTGTGAAGACTGAGGATTATGTCAAGCTCTTCTGCACACTATAAATAATGGAAAGATATAATAGCATGTCCCTCTTTTTAAAGAAGATTTAAATCCTAAACTACTTGACATCATCTAGATCAAGTATTGAGCTAGCAGCCTGGACAGGAGAAAAATGTGTCACCTGAACTCCACTTTGCTAAGTAACACTTGTTACCCTCTCTCCTATACATATACAACACATCCAAACAGGCTTCTTACTTGCTTGTTCTCTCAATTTCATCATCATCATCTTCATCCAAGGTAAAATCCTGGTTACTGAGGCGCTGGTTGAAGCGAGTCTGGAGGAAGGACAATTAACATTACAATTTTGTTTATTTTTTCTATTTTAGCATTACTTATTTGGAGACCAGCTGCCACTTTACCCATTAGGGCTTCTGAGCACTTGATGAGGAAAACCACATATTGATCAAGTCTTGTAAAGGTTGTTCCAAGTCCTCAAGCATCACCAATTAAAGAGAACCATTTCTCTTCATGGCCTATGGAGGGCCTCCTTATTTATGCAAAGCCTGGTGTGCCTTATATTATTTATGCAAAGCATTGATTAGCAGGAGACTGAATATTGGAGGAAAAGCATCACTCAAGTCTACCAGCTACCTTTTCTTGAAAGCACATCACAAAAAGCACCGTGGTTTAGTACTTTCTGGTAGAAATATTTGCCAAGCTTTGGTTCATGTGGTCTATGACCATGAAGGAAAATTGACTTTTGAAGCAGCAAATACAAAGGAAGTTGGGAGTCTCTTTTAAAGCTATGTTTATGTTATGGTGCTGTACAGGACTGCAGAGTAAATAATATCCAGATCAGAAACTTTGCACTAAGAATGCCTTTGTGAAGGATGATTTACTGTGGATTACAACTAATTCCCACCCAGTGCACACACCGAGCACCCCAAGAAGACTTTGCATGGAGGAGCTGGTGTGCTGTAAATTCACACATTTCTGTACAGAATACTCACCTATTACATCACATTATTATTCAGCAAGCAAAAATAGGCTAAAAATGCCACAATAATTGGAAAAAAGTCTCTATCCTGACCAGAACATCTAAATCATGTTTAGTCACTTATACTTTACTAGGAATTTTAGTCACTTGTACTTTGCAAATTACTGTCTTCAGGACTATACATCTCTCATACTTGTTTTGTATCAAAAACTTTTTGTATAGGAAGTTTAACTACACTGGCAATCAATGCACTGAAGATATTGTGAACCCTGGATAGCTACTAATAATTTAAAGACATATGGATAGAATTTGTACAGAGAGAAAACAGCATCAGCTAACTTTGAGGAAAAATCATACGCAAGTAAGAAGTGCTACTGCCCACATCTCATCATGCAGTTCACCAAATGCCTAAACCTGCAACAAGTCCCTGATGGGGAAGAAATATGGCCTTAATTTCAGACTACAAGGAGCTTGAAAATCTTGTACTGTGAGGATTTCAGTATGTTACCTATTACAGATGTTGTCAGTGTTCTACAAATACCAGGATGCTCTCTATAACTCCCCACCCCTTCATTATTTACAGGAATGTCTCAGTATTCACTCTTTAGCTGCTGAGACTTTTTTTTTTCTTCAACAAGAAAGAATTTAATTAAAGCAGCAAGTTTTGATAACACTTTCCACAGTTCTTTGCCCTCAAAGAGGAAACATATGGTTCTTAATGTGTTAAACCAAGTAAAGTTGACGGAAAATGAGAGAATTATTAGAGTATTACAACCCATCAAACAACCCTAACTAAGATTCATTTTGAGCAAAAGGTATAGGATGGAATACAGAGAAAGAAACTATTTCTAACTCTTTCATATTTTTGTGAGTTCATTGTGTCGTTCCCATCACTGCTGCAATCAATCATTCTCCTGCTTGTAACTGAAGGGAAGTGAATCACTCTGTTAACTGATACTGGTGATTACTGGCGATCCCTGTCACAAGCACAGTCACTGGTTTTGGTTTAAAAGTTGCAGCTTTATTTATCTTCACTGGGAAAATTAAAATACTTTTTTCCAATAACACTGGAAACTAACCACTTTCCCCAAGAAAATTCTGACATGACAATCACTGTAATTCAAGCTCTAACCTGGAATTGGCTCCTGGAGGGGAAAATCCTGTCTGCCTCTCTCATTTTCTTTGAATTTGCATCAAAATTAGATGTTGCCACCACATTTACTCCTACTAACATAAATATGAGATTTTGCAGGGAAGAAGATTCTTTAAAATGTTGAGAAGTTGTGGCAAACAAAATGGAAACTGACACTTGTTCATCTGTAGAGGAATTAACTCTGCCAATGGAATAAAATTCTACAAGATAACACTTGCTAATTTCTTATTGAAATAATAAATAATATTTCAAAGAGGACAGATATCAAGCTTCAAGAAAAAAAGGGGAAAAAGGAAAAGAAGTTGTGTGTTTGAGAAACAGGAGCTGAATAAAATTAAGTAGAATCAGCAAACGCCACAGGTATTGCAGTGGCCCCTCAGAACATCTATGAACAGTAATATTCAAGTGTGTTAGTGAAAGCACGAATAATCATATAAAGGAATGTAACAGACAAGTTGATAAACCTAAAACTTCCCTCCAAAACAAGAGCTCCTAGCTCCTGATGGTCAAACTCCTTGAAAAAACATTTTTGTTACCAATTTAAATGACATGGGGTATATTATAAAATTATACAGGGGGACTTTCAACAACTAAACCAAATAAAATGGGATTTACATACAAAGAAAAAGATATGGGGGAAGGGAAGGAAAGGAAAATATCTGGCTGAAAAAACAACCTTGTCCAGCATTTACAGCTCTGTGAGCTAACCACAGAGACAACAAGCAACACATGTTTTTGAATAGGTGACTTTCCTTTAGGAGCTGTAATAAAAACGACTGCAAGGGAGGGGTATGTCCAGACTACTTTGCAGAGAAAGAAAAAGAAAGAAAGAAACCCTTAATAAATTTCAAAAGGAGAGCCATAAAACTTTTTCAATGCTCCACTAGGCAAAGTGACAGAGTATGTGCACCTGCAAAAGCTGTCAGAGTCATTTAAGAAGTCCTTCCATTACTGACGTACCCTGCTGTTTGCAGTTATTTAAGCTTTTAATTTCTGTCTTTTCTGCATTTTGAAGTGTGTAACCTTTTTTATACCCCGTTATGAAAAAAGGACAGACTTCTGCTTCCTTCCTGATTAGCATTCTAATAACAACCAGACCATTTAAATTTATTACCACAAGAAATGATATGGCAACAGTCCTTTCTTGCTGCACCAGAACTTCATAAAGTCTTAATAGACTGCTGTCATGTTTATTTCTATAAAATAAAGGAACAAACTTCTTTAAAGCACCTGGTTGTTTTGCTTCTTCCAAACAGCTCTGCTTAGATATTAAATCTATTACTTAATGTATTTACTTTCTATCGTAACAAGAACAGGCATTCAACTTTTGCTGTTTCAAATTTTTCTCATCTTCCTGCACATGGCATCTCTCATCTCTCACTTGGAATGTAAGAGCTCAGCACACAAACACAAGCTCATGCTGTCCACAAGCTGGTATGAGGCTATATATCGTTTTTGTATTCACCATATCCATCCTCTCTGGTTGCCGCCCTGCTTCAAAATCTCCTTCTGCAAGTAGTCTGAAGCCTACACAGACCTGAACTAACGCTGATTACTGAAATAAGGAAAAGGAGCTGACAGTATAAATACAGTAGAACCAAATAAAGGGAGAGTCAGTCCTTGAGCTGTTCTCTTCTGCTTTCCAGTAGCCTCACAAAATGTACTACTTTGGAATAAAAATGCCAAAATACATGAATTCTAAAGGATTTAAATGTAAGATGGTTATATTCTTGATTGGGCATGAAAGTCAATCTTTGAAATGTCAGCTTTTTATATAATGCTAGACCTTTCAGATGTCCAGCTTTTGGTAATGAGTGCGTATTGATTGATACTAAGGCAGGAAGTTTAACAAGGCTGCTGCTATTAATTACACTCAAAGTGAAAAACAAATAATCTTTTGATAAATGGCAGCACAAATATAATTTCACATTTACTGGCTACTCAATACATCAACACTTATAAAGTTTCAAAAAGAAGAAAAATATATACCATGGTTTAAATCTGTGAAGTACTGTTTCCTTTTTCTTAAAAATTTAGAGATTATTCATTCAGTATGAGAAAGCAGAATAAATACAATCCCACTGTTATTTATGATTCAGTATTTTATTTTACCCATCCTCCTCTACTACCAAATCACAGACATAATTATGGATCCATCCAGTTGGGAAGCAAAGGATGTCTCAATCAGACTTTTCAGTAAAGCACAACTTGTCGCCTTCCTTTCCGGTTAAACACTGTGACCTAAAGCCATGAGTCACAGGAAGGTACTCCTCATTACACTCCCTGAGAGCTGAGACTGATGAAAGAAGGAGGAAAGCAGAGACAGAAAAAAAGTACAGATTCTAATCAAGAATGCTCTGATATCAGAAAACTGTCCTGGATATAAATTAAATAGATACTACCAGAAATATGTGTATGGGCACAGTGCTTTGAAATGCCAAGTACACTTTAATGCCAGAGATCTCCAGTGACTACTGTAAAGTTATAGGAAACTTTAATACCTATGCTGAGGTAGGATTATAAGTACAGATGATAAATTTGTTGAGACACTTAGTCAAGGACAGCACAAGCAATTACTTTTGTTCTGAATTACTGTGGTGAAAAATGAACAAGCTCTCAGCTCCCTACCATTTATGCATGCTAGACTCCTGAACACAGACATCATTTGAGAATTGTATAACACTGCTTTTCCCTTTTAACAATTAATCATGCTTCTGCAAATATTTTTTCGAGAATAGTTATGTTTTGCTCCAAAACAACAAGCAACCTTCCACTTTCCCTAAGGAATCACAGACCCTTTTTACCTCAGGAAGCCTGAGCCCCCTGAACCAGCCTGAGGCCCCACACTGCCCAGAGTGAGGCACCAGCTCCCAACAGCCAGCTCCCGCTTTTCTCAATGGCACCAAGGCTATTCTTAGCAAACCCTCCCGTTTTCAGCTGATGATGCACCCTGGCACCGTGCCACACACCATTCTAGCTGCAAGGAGTGCACCATCCAAAGGCAGCCTGGCTCCACTTTAATTGGCAACAAGCACAAGTGTTAGTCTTTTAAAATTGGACGTGGAGATTTGCAGTGCCATTTGCAAGAACTAAAGCCAGCAGCTCATTTTATTGTGCGTGATTTTAAGAATCAGATTCACCAGGCAGAATTTGCAATTACAAGAACTGAGAAATACATCACTTATTTTCCTTTTTCTGATGGTTATTAATGTCTTAATGTACACTCAATGATTAGATGGGAGGAAAATGATAGAATGGAGGGCTGAGAGTGTCACAGTGGACAGAAGAGCAGGAAGATAAGGGAGAATGTGTGTCAGAAAAGAAAAACTAGCTAGTGTCCAAAGCCACACAAATGTTTATATGAACAAAACCAGATAAGGCAACATGGATTTGAGGTAACAAGAAAGTCAAGAGACCTGGAAGTAACTCAGGTGCACAGTGTGGGACTTTAGTGAACCAGGACAGATGTAAATCCAGTTTATTTGGCTGGAATGTGCTATCTATTTGATACAATTTCTAAGCAGATAAAAGAGAGACTACTCGTTAAATTGATCTTTTGGGTAAAATGTGCATCATACCCTTACATCGGCAGAACTGTCTCATGGTACAATCACTGCTGAGAGCACCGCTTGCTGATCATGTGTGACTTTCTCAGAGGAAAACTTACCAAAAATACGTAAGTTAAACGGTAAAACATGGATGTGATGGCAAACACAAACATCCTACACCTCCAGACCTCAGCAGCACCAAACCCTGTCCATCAGACCGATGGACTGTGGAAGATCCTATCTGAGGAAAGCTCTGTAGGAGCTAATCAGACTAATCACATTTGCAAGGAAAAAAAGACTGTGCCTTAGAAATACTGACTCCAAGCACATTTCCACACTGTTTAGGGATTCCAAACAGAAGAATTACCAAGGAGGAGTCCCTCCTCCTGTTTGACACCAGTAGGAGTCTTCTGCTCAACAAATAAGGTCTTTCTCTGCAAGGTGCTGTGGAATTTGGCCGGCACTTGGAGTTGGATGTTACTAATTTCAGCTATTTTAGGGCCCAAATTAGACAATTAGCAGCAAGACATCATCAGGATGCAATCGAGATTCTAGGTGGGCTGAGCTGCCCTCCAGTCATGCCCCTCTCTCCACTTACTGCAGAAAGAGCCTAAGGCAGCACTGCTGCTAACTTCAGCATTTCAGAAGTATCTAAAATTAGACACGCTGAATCTGGACTCTCACATTCAGAGATGCTGAGATCCCTGCAGGACGGGATTTTTCCTGTTTCTTCTATTTCTCCCTCCTTTTCCCTCCAGACAAACTTTTTTCATTAATTGAACTTCTTTATTCTTTTTTTTTTCAATTCTTAGGTACAGGAATATAGAGAGGAAGAAAACATTAGGGAACACAGAGTACCAGAGCTGAAGTTTTAGATGTGAAGAGGTGCTCTTCAAACCTTCAAGCCAGAAGGCAAAAGCAACATGGAAATCAGGACACAGGTTCCAACTGTTATCTATGGCTCTCCTGGCTCCTTGATTTAGTGGAGCAAAACTGTGACTCGTGGAAGACAGAAAATACACAGCAAAAGAAAGTAAAAGATACCACAGCTACATTAAGATGTCAATAAATTGTCCTGATGAAAAAATTAATCTGGTTATTTCAATTAAATACAGAAGACAGAAAGGTTCACCCAGTTTGAAGATACTTTGCGAGACAGCGTTTTTCTCTGAGATCCTTCAGAAAAAGGGAACAGTGCTAGACATACCAGTATGGTTCATTTATTTACAGAAGAAAGACTCTCTGAAAGGCTGAATTTCTATTTATTATAAAACTTAATGAGGGGGGGCTACAATAGCTAGGAAAAGCATCTGCAAACTTTTTGCTTGTATAGATTTTTCTTTCAGTAGGACAAATGAGAGGTAGATATGCTGATGACTTTGCCCTGAAAAACCAAGCATTCCACAGGGTAACAAAAAATTCCACAGCAACTTCCTGATCATTATCCCATCTATTTTTTTTTAATTAAATTGGAATCATGGTAATTAGTGAAGAGATTTCTCAAGTGTTTTTTACATCAAAACTCCAAGACAAGCAGCCACAAGGCTGACCAAGGTTTATGGGTGCAGAACAAACAGCACAACTCTGGTGAGGACAGTCTCTGTCACTGTTTAGTGGGAAGCAGGGACAGGTTTCAGCAATCTTGTAATTATACCTCTACTTGGGAGCTTCTATTCCCTATTCCTGAAAATAGTATAATGCATGATACAGGAAAGTATCTAAACACTGAATTTGCACAAAATCCAGGGACAATTTCACTTAACACAAATAAAGGAAGTATCCCTTGATTTGCAAGAGGTTTTCATTGTACCAGGCAAGGCTTGCACAGGCAGAGGATCCCCGTGTGCTCTGCCACTTTGGAAAGGAACTGGAGCCACGAGAGGGCACTCTCGTAATCTGCAATTTGAATTTTGGCTGCCTAGCTTTTTCATTTTTAATTAAAAGGAAATCTGACTGTTCTGCAGAATGAAGAGATCTTACTTGACACAGCAAGACAAAAGATTTTTCTCCAAATTAAAGGAAGCTAATGATATCTACAATATTTTTAAATTACACCACATTAGCTAAAGAAACAGAATTCACTGATCAACCAGTGCTTACTTCAAAACTGTATTTTACAGAAGCAAAACATGATTTACATTAAAAACTAGCTCGTACTGTTTATGACATCTTTCTATTTCTAATATTTCAGTCAATGAGGGTAGAAGAAACCTCCAGCAACAGAACAAATGCTATATGTGGTTGGTAGGCATAGATGTGATCTCAAGCACATTGTCTGAATACAAATACAAGTAAATGCGCTTAATCAGATTTATGTTTCTGAAATCATTGTGGGTCTGATTGTGGATATTTTTTCTAAAAGTCATCTTAAACAGAATATGTATATTCAGCCCTGCATTATCACTGTATTATCACAATCTCCTCTCTTATTTTCCTGGGGAAAAAAATGTGTTCAGAATAGCCCACTCTCAACCACCTTTTTCAGGTTAGGAGGGTAATCAGTTACTAGAAGTCCTTTGTAGCTAATGATTATGTCATTTATATTACTGGCCATTGTAGGGATATTGATAAATGGGGCACTCCTGAAGGTAAGGTTATTCTGAACACATCTTCCTGCCTGACACTTGCTGTGTTTGTTGAACAGATGCCAAGCACACCTACTGCAAGCTGAATTATATATTGTACAGTCTCTAGGACATACTTCAATAAAAGTGAAAAAGCTTCATTTGCAATATGCTAGAAAAAAAGAAAGAAAGAGAGAAAGAGAGAAAGAGAGAAAGAGAGAGAGAAAGAGAGAAAGAGAGAAAGAGAGAAAGAGAGAAAGAGAGAAAGAGAGAAAGAAAGAGAGAAAGAGAGAAAGGACAAAAAACCCCCCCTCTTCTGTTTGAGAACACCAAGAAAGAAGTTTAGTCTAACTTGATTTTCAATAGAAGTGTCTCAAAAACCTTCTTAGACACTGTATTTGGATTCTGCAAAGTCATGGTGAGTAGTTCAGTTGGTATCTTCAATATAGGAACACTTAAAGCAGTGTTGAGACGCGGTGATTGGTAAATCCACCCTTAGAATTCACATGCCTATTTCCATTACAGATGGAAAGTAGTAGGTGCCTAAAGGTACAGGTAGAACATACATTTTCTGAGACAAGGGGCATTGCTAATTTACTAACTGCAAAGGGAAATGGTAGTTCTTATTTGGTATTCTGCTAATATTCCAGAGTGTTTTAATTGCCATGAAATACATAATTGTTGATATCCTGACATGGTCCATTTCCAATAAGCTACCCCCAACACCTGATATAACAGTAAAATTACAAAGATCATATTCATGAAATCAAACAGATCTTCCTGGCATTCAAAGTGGGATCATAACGAACATGCTCTCTTTTTAATTATATATTAATTTGGAACAATATTACAGAGCTCCTACTGCATTTAGGTCCCTGTGTACCCAGAAATCTGCATTTCCTGGGAGCATATAATGGCACAGAATTAAAACAGATTATGCAAAAACTGAATGCTCCATAGTCTAAAGCATGTCCTGCTGTACCTTGCTCATCAACAGTTAAAGGAACTCAGCGGTATCATTCACAACATACTGCAAACAGAGCCTAAGCAATCTCATGCTTGCATTAGCTGCTATTTCAAAAATTTTAGCTTGTGATTTCTTGTATCTTCTACATACCTAATTAATGTAAGAGATGAAACATACCCAAGACATATTATTAGCTCTAGGCATGAAACAGTTAACAGCAGTGCACATGCCAAGGTTTTAATAAGGCTTAACAATAAAAAGCTTCAATCCTCCACTTTCACTAGATTTTGTTGTTGTGGTTTTCCCTTGCTTAGGGCAATCCATCTGTTAATGTTGACTCGCAATATAGCTGAGCTCACACATGTCTGCAGAGCCTAGAACAGCGAACCTGAGCAGGAGCAGGCTCAGATGAATGCTGCAGAGAGGGAACGGCTCGGCTCGGGCACACGTTAATTGTGCGCACACACGCACGCACACGGGCACGAACCGGTGCACTCCCCTCAGCTCCATCTTTTAGGAAACACTTTCAAAATGCAAATTACAGGAGGGCAAGTCGAGCACTTCAGTTTGCAATAACACATTCAATTATTTATCCTCTGGTTAGGTTTTGACAGCTATTTTAGATGCTATAATTTTTTTTTTTTTTTACTGCTGATTTTTCTTAAGCCTATTGCCAATCTGGAAAAGAAAAAAATACAATAAAGCCACTATGACAGCAGTGATAAAGCTTAGTAAATATTCATTGTTAAAAATGGCTCTGCACTGTGACCAGTGCTGGTATTCTCCCTGGGCCAAACTGGCTGTGTTTTCAATAAAACCAGAGAAGTATCCTTTCCCTTGAGCCCTGTTAGGCTGAGGCTGCAGTTGGAACTGTCATCCTCACACAAAAGCAAAGGGGTTGGGTTTTACAAACGCAAAGCCTAATTGGGAGATCTTCATGGCTGTACCCTTGACATTTATTAAAGCCTCATCAACAAAACAGGAAATAACCGTACTAATTAGCAGACCCATATACAAACTCCTGTTTGTTGGGGTAAAAGCAGATTCAGTTCCTATTGTAAAGGAAACATCCTCTCAGACCCCTAAATGCTGTTACGAACGAATTTTAAGAATTATTTTTCTCAGTAAAGTCAACTTTCATATCTTACATAACTTTTCAAAGTATGTTTCACAGCATCTCAGGTTACTCTTAGTATTTAACTATTTCCAAGAAGTGGAGAAGGAAAAGCTCAATGCATACTTCTAATATGACATAAAATATGACACCAAATTCTTTGTACTTACAATTTTCTGAATGTTTCAGTATGGAAGTGATAGTAATAAAGTGCAGAGGTGCCTCTATTTTGGAAGCAGGATAACCATTAAAAGCAATTTAAATTAAAAGCTCTCTTGTTCATTGTTTATCTGGTTTTAGGGTGGGCATTACAGTACACCAATATAACAACTTAATCAGTACCTGGTCCTTACTTTAAATATGTATCAAATTGCCTGAACTCCACATTACACTAACCTTATACTGATACAGCCACTGGGGAAGATAATTTTAGAGATCTGGGTGAAGAGTCTCATTTGCAGGATAAAGACTACCAGAAAAAGGATTAAATCTGACAACAGCACTCTGAATTTCACTTCTTTTAAACAGCAGATTCAATACTAGATCAAACACGGTCTTGCTCATACACATGCATTATGAACACAAATATATATTTTTATTTGGATGTAAACTTCAAAATCACTACTTATTAATAAAGAATTTATGTTATCTTATTCAAACACCAAGACCAAAAATAAAAACAAGAGTAGCAACAGCAGACTTAGTTTTCACAAGCCCTTTGGTTTGTTTCCTTTTGGGGAGGAGGAAAAAGAGAATTGCATGAGTGAGACGTGAAGGAGTTCTTGGAGGGCAATCCCCATGTGCCCCTTCCTGCCCACTGGGTTCATGTGACATTTGGGACAAGAGCTGGGGAGAAGACACCTTTGGTTTGGAGCAGGGCAAAACTGTGAGGCTCTCAGTTCCCAGCTCTGTTGGTAAACACACTGCGCACCAACACGTGTATGTCCACGTGCTTACACATCCATTAACACACGTGTGTATGGAGGCATGGAAACAAAGCCAGGCACACATCTGCACTCCTGCCTTGTTTGCAAAGCTAAAGGACAACTGGTAGAAACAGCAATGATTACAGGATTTACCACTGTACAGCTGCACAAACACAAAAATACAGAAAAGTTCAATTGTTCCGTCTGAACAATTCAAAAGAAATCTTTAATTGTACCAAGGTGAATTATATTCCTTTTTGTCCCTAAACTCCTGTACATAACAATAGGCAGCACTACCATATCAGTGAAGCAGAAAGTCTTTGTATTATTTATAACCCTACTAAAAATAATGACTTAATACTAATGTACAATTTCACCATAATTTTGCAAGCATCTGCATCAGTTCTGTGTTGTATTTCAGAAACTTTGCATTTACTACTGATAAAAACTAATTCAAAATCAAATTGATTAAATAGATAACCCAGATTTTTATTATTGTAGTACCTAGATCAAAAAATAAATGTTGTTAGATTAGTTGGACTGAATTTATATACTTAATTCTCATATTACGAAGATACAGGCATTAAAAATCCACATATATGAAAAACATGCAATAAAAAATATAAATACCCATGCATTAAAAATATGTACATATGTAGGTAAATATTTGCAGGAAAAGAAGTCTTAGAAAAACTACTTTGTTTATATTTTTGAAAGAAAACTGTGAAAATTAGTCCGAAAACACTAAAACACTTGGCAAAGTTGAGACACTACACCTGTTACTTCAAATCTAGACTAGAAAGGATTAGAGAACAAAAGCCAACACATTTGCACTGCATGAACTAGCTGATTTATTAATAATCAATCATAACTATCTGAGCAAGGCTAAAGGCTATATGACCACCAAAACAATTTATTAGAAACACAAAATTAATATGCCTTAAAATAAGAGATAGCTTAATACAGATCTATGAATAGACCAGAATGTATTTTTGTGAGAAGTCGTTCTCAAAACCAGTATTTAAGAATTAAATCTCAGATCCATGCTTACAGATCTCCTGTTCTTTCCCCTCTCAACAGGGATGAAACACAAATAGCATTTTTTTTCTCCATACAAGCAGTGTAGCAGTATTTCTATAAACATAGCCTTTTAATCACACTATCCAAACACAGACAGGAAAATCATCTTGGAAACAGATTCACAAACACACTACTGTAAGCAGCAAAACTATTTCCCTATATGTATGTGAATACAAACAGAAGTTCCAGGTGTCTTACCTGTGCCAGTCTTCGTTTTTCTGAGCTCGTTCTTTTGTCATAATGCGATGTGTAGACAGGAACAGTCTGTACTGCACCAGCACTGCAAGTTCCATACTCTTCCTCATTCTCCTATGCAACAAAACAGATTTAAATTCCTTTATTTATAATCATTATCTGCAAACATAGCCTCCATATTATGCATGCAGAATGCATTCAAAATTATCTTGCCACAATCTGTAAATACCATCTGTAGTAAGAAAATAAAATTTGACTTTTCAAAATGCTGGATTACCAATATGGTCATTTAAAAGTTGAATTGTTCAAATGTTTTTGAATTTTTTCTTAAAATAGCATAATAGCTATCCAAAAAGTGGTTCTTCTCTGTACAGAAAAATCTTACATGGAAGCAAAATTCTAAATGGGAAAAGCAGCTGCAAAATGCCTAGACCATCTTTTCTGACAGTTTGTGAGGCTGCTTTTGCAAAATGAAACTATTCATTCGTCTTGAAATGCTGCTATTGTTCATGTATCTTATGGAACTAAAACTGGACAACTGCACCTCCTGAAATACACTGTACTGCAAGACTCTCCCTTCTCAAATTCTCAGCTTGAAGCAAAGGCTTTGATTGCGATATCAAAGCAATCAACTTTATGAAAACATACATCCTCTTAATGCATCTTTGAAGACCTCTGTTGTTCTATGATAAAATATGCAAACAATAAAGAGATTATTCAGTGGATGCATAGAATGACAGATAGTTGCCAGAGGGCTCGTTATGAAAAATGTATTGTTAAACAAAGGGCTAAGCATATTTCAAAAGTCATTAAAAACACAAATCTCATGTGATTTGTAAAGTATAAGCTTCAAATTGATACAGGAAGCAGTGTAAGAAAGTAAATAAAGTGTACTACATACCTTGTGTTTTAACTTACTCTTCACTTCTTTTATTCCTTGCTTTGCCTGGTTTTTTGCCTGGAGAAATAAAAGGACTTAAATTGCTCTGCAAGACACTGGCTGTAGTCACAGAACATGCCTTATGATGCCATACTTCATACTTATTTTGCCTTTTTTTAAACACCTGGTGATATAGAGAAGGGCAATAACCTTTATCACAAATTTCAAACACACACTGTCACTGTACTTTTATATTCATGCTTTCTCCACAAATTTAAGGATTCTTTTTCAGTACATCCATGCCAGTGCTGTGAAAACATACATACTCAAAAATTCCCCATTATTACTAGGGACAGGCTAAGAATGGTCATATACATAACTCCTTTATTTGCAATGCTCCTTTAGATTTGAAAGGGTATTTTAGCAATAAAGCATGTTGAAAAAATGTTAAGATTTTTAAGATGACTGCTACAGTGTTCCAGTCTGGCAACTTGCAGGGCAACATCAACCTTAAGAGAAATGAAGTGATTTCATATGCAGATGGAGATTTTGCCCAGTGTTGCTGAACAGCACAGTGCTGCTATTTAGGGGAGAATTCTGTATGCATTAGAAGAGGCAGACAAGAATCATTGTTGCATAGAAAACAGCCAAGAATATTCTTCAATACAGAAAGGAATTATCAATANAGAAGGGAGGAGAAGGAAACAAAATAAAAGACGGGGGTATAACACCCAAAACCCTAACAGAACAAAAGTTGTCTTTCCTACACAAATATGGGAAAAAACGACTGAAGTTTTCAAGGCTGTATTGAAAATAGGAATTTTAAAATACATTCAAGGGCATATTTTTCTGTAGTTTTTTGTACATGGAAATTCAGGAAAAAAAATTTCTTGAATCAAGAGGTCATACAGTCTTTTTGATCCTTAAATCATACATCCATAAGCTCAGTAACAGCACAGTGGGGTGCCATGTACCAGATGCTAACCTGAAAGCCACTTTAAAATTTCCGATCCTGCTCACAGTATTTGGATGAATTTTGGAGTGCTCTGTTCTAACTCTGAGGGATGGCACCAATGACATTACTTAAAGCTCCCAATCAGTTACGTGGCAATTAAGAAATGCATATTTCAGTCCTCTGGTAGTAGGCTCCATAAAGGACAGAAATGTAACAAATTAAATGGGGTAGAAATATGGATACCATATACATAAAGAAGTTTGCTGCAGTTTCCTGGCATATACAGAGGTTCACTTTGAAGGACCTTTACTATCAAGGGCATAATTATCAAAATTGAAGGCTGAACCACAGTCTAAGATAGTGCAAATGAAGAAGAATAATTTGCAGATGAACCATTTTTTAAATTATAAATGAGTCCATGAATATGAAGTATATTTAATTTATTTACCTGTTTCTTTCCACTACTGCTGTGTTTTTCAAGTGATATAAAATTAAAAATTCTGTTTGAAAACTTTACTTAAAATACTCTAGCACACACTGATTTACTGATTTATTCAGGACTATTTATAATGCATCCAGCTAGTGAAACATTTGGAAAAGCAAAATGGAAGCCAAAAATCTTTTCACATGTATTCTAAAAGCAACTTTAAAATACTTCTTAGGTTTTTTTTTTACTGCTGTTTTACCATACTGCATAATACAGTAGAATCTCACATGCGTCATGGGGTAGGCAGTCTTTGAAAAACAAGATCTTTTAAGATGAAAAGTATAAGCATTAAAGCCAGTTAAACATGAGTATTCCACTATCATTTTTAAAAAGGAGCAGATGATTTGCTGTACACATTACTGATGCTTTACCACATCTCAATAGTGCAGCACTTACTGCCAAAGTGAAATTACAGCTGTGTATCAAATACCTAAATGATATTCAAATAAGCTTCTAGTGTGTATGAGGACTGAAAAAAACCAGCACACTGATGCTTTGATAAAGTCTATTTTTATGCACAAGCTATCTAGAAGACTCTAAATCAACTCTAAATCCTAGTGCTATATGAGAAAACAAATGAAGCTAAACACCTTCTACAGGCTGAAGTACTTTTTATCAATTTATTTGTAAAATGCTTAGGTTTTTCAACATTCAGGGAGAATGAAAAGTTGTCAGAAATTGCAGTATTTTTATGTATTATTTATTTGAAATAGATGATCTTACAAATTTATATGCTGTTTTCACAGCCGGAGTGGCTTTGGTCATTGCTGTGTTGATCAGTGCACTGCCTTTCTGAAATACAGAAAAAATGTATTTTAGTAACATTTTAACACAAGGTAAAGCTCAAGACAACAGCAAGGAAAAATAAACAGTGTGCTTTGATGAAGTAACAACCTTCCTTTGAAAGGGGTAAGAGCAAGCACAGCTGTGTTTCCTCCCCAGCCTGCTGTCTGCAGCTACACAAGGGTTACAGTATGTCATTCCACAGCTGACACATTTATCAAGGCACTCCAACAGAATGATGAATTTTCGGTCTTCATTCACTGTTACCATCCCAAAATCAATTCAGAAGTTAGGCTATTTTTCATGTGTTCCTATCATATTTATTATGCAACTAAAAAATACTTTGACCTGACAGGAAGAACTATCTCATTTAATCTCACAAGAATTCTCTTAATCTAAAATAATATATTTTACTAATGCTGCAGAATAACAAGGTTATACCAAGGGTCTTCAGCTAGCCAAATTGCACAAATCCATATTAACAAAATTGCTGTTTACTAGAAGTGATAAGCTTCATATCAAATTGTCACACCTAATTCAGAGTTATGGAATGAAGCATGATACAGAAAGCAATGAAATCTTTGACTATAAAGACATAAAAACTTTATGCATTTTGGCTTTTTTTTGTGTATGGGAATTTTTTTTTAATTCTTCAAGAAAAAAACTCAAAAAAATTTTGCATATACTATAGACTTGGTATTTCTTACAGAATGTACTTACATCTTTCTCACAAATGAACAAACTTTTACCATTACACAGAGGTAAGGAAAAGGATGGAGACCTAAAGGACAAAGTGGCCACTGTAAGTACTTAACCAGGTTTATACCTTCACTGTATGCATCCACTGCTGATAAGATCTTGAATTTCCTGAAAGAGAAATGTCAAATTAACACAATCAAACATACATTCAGCATTTTAAATGTTGCAACCCTCTTCATTATTGGAATAAAAAATGTACTTAGAGGATTACTTATTCAATTAATTCTTTCCAGATAGACAAGGAACGTGAGGATAAGAATATGTGTACACTAAGAAAGAAACCTAAGAATCTCTTATTGCTTGTTTTCTGTTTCCTTTGTAAAAGCTTATGTTTTCACCACAAAAAGTTTTTTATTCCAATTAAAGTAAAATAGAAATTAAAACACACCTCTAGAAAGTATAAAAAGAAAAACACTAACTCACAGGAAAGAATAACGTATTAATTGCATTCAAGCATAATGATCCCTCTGAGCAAACTTTCAAACACAACAATGACATGGACTCCAGAAGATACCATACCAAATAAAAAGAGCAAGAGGAAAGTCTAAGAATTATGTCACAACTGTATATTCCTGTGCAGAAAAAATCCTTTTAATTATTAACTGTATCTACTTTCTTTCAGAAAGAAAAACCTCTAAAGGCAAGTGAGAGCTACTGACTTCTGTAGGACCACCAAGGACTAAACTGGCCACAAAGGAGCACGTTAAATTCTACTTGATGAAGAAGTCAATAGTACTTCCCAAAGGTGCTTCAGCTGAACAAAAAAGATTAGGTCCATGATCCCTGAGAAAATTTTAGAGTACATCAGTCACTCGAATACTCCAGTACTGTGAGCTGCTACTGACCCCATACACGACATTCACTCTGACAAGAACGCTCCAGTTTCAAACAGAGGTTGACCACGTTGAAAGGACCATGCTGATAAAACCTTACAGACTTTTAACAGCTCACAAAAGTCCTCAAGTGTTACAACAATCCACTAACTAAGGCGTGGCTAGAATTATTCTACTGGCTAAGGAAAGCCAAAATACACTCCTAGAACATTTCTGAGAACTAACTGGATCATTGGAAAAGGTATTCCCAATTTTCAAAATGAGGTGAAGAAACATGAACTCTTTAGACTCACATCAGGTACTTTAACCCATTCTACTCAATTTTTACAAGCAATTTTGAGACAGACAGGCCCTTAGGAATGATGGCACAAGTGAAAGCAGCGCTTGCTTACAGAGGAGAGATCCTCGTGATCATTATGATTCCATTAAGAATGGCAAAGAGCAACCTAAAGCAGAAACAACTCATTTTTCACTTCTTTGATCTGGCTCCCTAGAACTGTCAGGGAAGGAAGCACATAAATAACATGTATAAGGCGAAATCTAACTACTGCTGGGGTGTTGAGGATATTGCATGAACCATAAATGCTTTCTTTAACATGGTATTTCGTCACTTCAATTCTTGTCAACAATGTTCACGTATCACCTGTCTTGAGGTGTCCTTAACAGTGACTCTTTCCACAGCTGAGCTTTCTCTGTCACAACCTGACAAACAATTAATAGAAACCATAAATGGGATCATAGCAAATGACCAAGTTTAATGCTCATCTAGTTATGTAGTGACACTTCAGGGACAACAATCAAGAAAACAGATAAATACTCATCCACAGAGAGCCATGCTAATATTGCATACCCTCAGCTAGAGCTGAACCTCCTGAAACCCTAGCAAAAAAAAAAGTGATTCCTTAAAATGAATTATCATTACAAGGGAGTTTCAAATGTTCTTATTTTTTCAGTTTTCCTTCTATTAGCACCAGTGATATTAGACCAGTAGAAAAAAAAAGCCTGCTGTAGTAAAATTAATGTAATTAAAAATTAATTAACGTATTATACAAGAAATCTGAGTGCTAAACCAATCCATCACTATATTCTTGTATTGAAAAGCTCTTGATAATTAATACTTCTATAGAAAGAAATGTAAGAGAAAATTAAATTTCAATTATAAAGTGCAAACGTTAATGATGATGTCTCATAAATTTATTTTCAGATGTAGACACACAAGATTTGACCACTTTTTTTTTAAAGAAACCCATAAAAAATAAGAAATCTAAGTTTTATTCTTCAGTTTTCTTTTCTGGTTTAGTTAAACTTGCCTACGTGGACAAATGCAAATTTAAAATGAGATTACTTAAAGAAACACTTTCTATTTTATTTGATTCAGCAGTCTTTAAATTATACTGTCTACACAAAGAATGTGTTCACCTGTCCTTTTAACAGCTTGGAGCTAACAGTAACTTTCTGTGACTTTTCTGAAATCTGGGTTTCACCTGTTTTTTTCAAACCTTGAGCTTCCTGCTGAAGTTGACGGGAGTTAAGTCCGCAAAGAGATCATAGTTCTACCCCATTAGCATCACAAAATGTCACCTTCAATTGCACACATATTGCTAGCCCTGCACTTCATAACAATAATGAGACAGCAGTTATGTAAATACTGAGTATGTGCCCTAAGCAATTTGTCCACAGCCTAGCACTATCAGCTTGTGTGACTTGAAAAGCACACGGGCAGTGCAAGGCAGCCCAGCACCGCCAGCAGAGCTGAGCAGCCCCTCCTGGGCAGAGCCAGGTGAGACACAGTTCACAGCCTGCCAGAGCACAGCCAAGAAACAAGCTTCAGCTAACTTCTACTGCAGTTTTATTGCAGCCTCCTGACCCCTAACTGCAGTTAGCAAACGAGCTCTGAATACTGACATCACCTATCTGAATAATGGATGCTCAAAGTCTCAAATCTGCTTACTGAGCAGCGTAACTTACCCTAAAAAGGCAGGGAAGAAGTAGATATCTGTAAAACTAACCACAATTTGATCAAGAAACAAAACCCCAAATAATGTGCTAGATCCTAGCACAAGACGCAGAAGGCAGAAGAAGGCAGTGAAAATCTTGAACAAAAGAAATTATGCACTTTGAGTATAGAAAAGTTATTTTTTTAGGAGGTGCAGATGGCTCTGCAGCACTTAATGGTTTCTCTGTGGGAGCCAAATCCTCTCCTCAATGTGTCCCATTCAAGGACAGTCTTGCAAAGGAAGTCTATCCAAAGCTGCCATCTGCACCTCAGGGGAGTTGCTCAAATCACATAACCACCATCCACTGAGGAAGCTTCTACACAACTTTCAAGATTGACCATAAAATAGCATTTGTACAGTCATGCACATTTTGAGCCCATCTTTAGATATCATCTCTTACACCTGGGCTGGTTTTGGCTGCAGTAGAGTGTGAACAGCTGTGGTGCTGGGTTTAAAACATGACAATACGTGCAATAACAATACACCTTTCCTAAATGTTTAACTCCACAATCCTGTAAAAATCAGCACTGGATTCAGGATGCGCTCTTCCATATGGGTTAGCTGATGTGAAAAATGTTGTAACAATTGTCAGTGAACACAGCTGAGGCAAACAACATGAGGCATAATATTTTTGTTTACCAAGAAGATAGATTTCCATGTCCCTTCCCAGACCATATATAAAAGTAAAAAAAAAACTTTCCCTTTTTTTAGAGTAACACATTCATTGGAGAAACCAGATTTCTCTTAACATTCAGGACATCACTGTGATTTCTACACTGCAGGAATAAGTAGATGTGAAAAGAAAATGAAGCATTTATGGAAAACATAACTATCTACAAGTTAAGCACAAATCTCAAAATTATTTTGAAAATACCGTTTACACAGAATGCATCATATTACACAAATATGCAGTTAAAAATGTAAACACTATAGTGATATCTCATCCTATACTGAAGTATAAGTATTACTTTACAGGATTAAACAAACATATCTTCATTTAATACACTGGAGTAACTATATACATAATAGTATGTGTCCCAGCAGTGATTTGTTAAAGGCTAAAGCCTTTCCAAGAAGGAAGGGAAACAATAGAACAGTAAAAAGATCAATGACGTCTAAAACTTACAAAACATCATGAGGACATCATGTCAAACAGTTCCCAAAGAAGTGTCAATGAGTACTCCCAAATTAATTCTGTACCTCCACAAAAGCCTCCTGCTGTGATTTCTTCTTCAAAAACATCAGAGAATCCTCTTCCTGCATTTAGTTTTGATAGCCGACCATCAATAAACTGGAGGTGAAAAAAAAAGGGTCACACACACTTTGTTGTCCCTTCTATTGCTTTACAGTGTTAGAGTTTTAAATGTGTCCATTATAATGGAATCTGTATGTTCAGGACCACATATGTCTTAAGGATAATACCCTGCTCTCAGATGGACATTACAGGAGCAGGTGTAACTATGAGCAGCAGGAATACATAGATCAAGAAAATTATTTATATTTTCTGTATTTTTCTAATGGCAAGAAAAGAACTTATTTCCTTACTTAATAATAACTCTGGATTTGTTATCATAATCATATGAATGTCACCAAGCAATTCCCTGGTGTCCTGCTGTGAAATCGTGGGTCTTTTTAAGCACTAACCCTTATTTAGGTGCATCTACAGATGCATATTGCAACAGTTGTCCTCATGTAGAGGTTACAGCTGCATGACCACATGAATTTGTAGCTACAAGTAATTGTTTATAGAAAGACTGAAATGATAAAAATGTGTCAGAAAAAGTCAAAATTAGAAAATTAAGGATTAAACCACTCAGAAGGGATGAATACATTATTTTCAAGAATTATCAGGCTTCAAGAAGTAGAAGAACCACATTCCTGTAGGTTCAAAATTCTTTCAAGAAGCAACCCCTCCTTTCTTGTTTTGGAAAGGCTAACTCTGACAGATAAAGTGAGAAAGCAATTTTCCAATTACACGCAGTTCATCTTCTACCAAGAATTATGAGTTATTCACTAGTACTAAACAGTACATAGGAATGAGCCAGAATTAATTATTTGGCTGCATCATTTTTTATGACTGATTATCCAAACAGTGTCAGTGACAATCTGATGCTTGCCAATGAACAGACCAGTGACATGAAAAAACAACTTTCTCAGAGCACAAAAATTCCAGAAGCAAGAATAAGGTAAGCATGAAGATATTTCTCTCTTCCTTGTCTAAATTCCTTCTTATTTTTTCATTCTACTCCAAGTTGGCCTTTTTCCAAATAGGCTGGTTCATGGTCAGACCACTGTGGGATCACTGGATTGTTTCACAGTAAGAAAGAGAGATAAGAGCACCTTTAGCTACTGCTGTGAAAAAAACCCCCCAAAACCAACAACCTCCACTCCCATCCCTTCCTTTGAACTGTAACACATTATCTCTTTGGGGAAAGTTATGAATTCATTCCATACTATAAACTAGCGTAAGATTTATGGACATACTTGTCATCTGGTAAAATCCTATCAACAGAAGGCTGAGACACTGACTGAATATAAAAGGGTCACACCAATTGAGTAAGTAATGTAAATACTGACAAAGAAAACTGTTAGCAAAAAGATACTGGAGACATTATTTAAAAGAAATTATAAGTGTTAGTAACGGTGGTAGTAGTAGTTGTTACTTTTGAGCAATTTACTGTTAATGGTTGCACTTAAACTGCTACCTGAAAAGAATAGCATGTGGAATTACACATAAAATTTATGGGTTTTCTCTTTCCATTTTTCAAACCCACACTCTTCAAACCCACAGACTGAAAAATTTGGGCCTGCTCTTCCAAGAAATGTATTCACTTTGAGATCCAAGGAGCCCTTGGGTTTCCCACCTGTTTCAATGAATAACTAGCAATTCCAGTGTTACCCTTGGATTTTAGAGTGACTAAAGACGTTATCCTCAACTGATTTTGAGTTCTAAAACCAAAACAGACTACATACACTTCAGAATATCCAAGTAATTTTATCAATTTTTAAAACCAAAAGGTTTTTAGAAGCAAACATCATAAATGTGATTTCCACAAAACAACAGCTCATATCTCACAAGAAGAGAGCTCAGCTCATAAAGATGATAAATGAAATTTGAATTACTAACACTTTTCAAAGGCTTCTGATTCCTGCATTCATTATTTATTTTTCTAAGTAACACTTTCTAACGTGTTAGGAAAAAAACCCAATAAAAACTGCAGATTACCTTGCTGATACAAGTACACTATTTAAGGAGATAGTTGGCATTAGGCTTCAGGCTAGTTCTAAGAGTGAATTCATATTTTCCCTGGACACTCATGACAACTATTTGACACATGAGATGCAGTTTTTAATTACTTATGTTTGCAGCTTGATACAAAGGTTAGCTACCTTCCACGCTACCCTAATTAAAGTGACATAGGAGGGATTTCATAGAACAGCACAAATAAAGCTCACTTGTCAATTATGGCAAAACGGGTGTATTTAAAGTACCAATTTTATGCTTGGTCTAGGTTTAAGGCTGCCCCTAAGAAATATTTTCTGTTTAAAAGACTTTCAGAGCAGAATAAAATACAGTTTGGTCTCTTTGAATACAAACAACTTGGAAAACAGCCCATTTGTCAGCAGGAAAAACTGGAGAAGATGCAGCTGGGCTGTGGATTAACTGAATAAGTAGGAGTAACCTTTGCAACAAGAACCAGAGGAGTGAAAAAAACCTACTACTACTACTATTAAACCACACACATCATCAAAATTGTTACTATTTCCTAATCCTCTATTATTTCCTTCAATTGAAATAAAATTAAAACAAGCTATAAACAAATTGTAAACTGATTCTGTTTAATTGAACACATTAAAACGTAATGGGTAAGTACAGAGCCAGCCCATTCATGGCAGCTGAAGGTTTTGTTTCAGTACTACCAGTGTGACAACAATTTAGAAACATTGCTTGTAAGCAGCTTTTCATTAAGAAAATTTCATGCTACCTTATTGCATGGAGATATGCAAAATGTAAACCACATTTCAATCAGTTACTTCTTCCCATTTCAATCCAATCAACCATACTTCAAAAGGTTTCAGATTTCTTATTGCTTATTTTATATAACCACAGTAAAACTGAAGGAGCCCAATTTTGTAATCATGTTTTCAAGGGCTTCTATAAAATACCATCCTCACACAAATCTTTACAATAGACACTAACCTCTGATTAACACCAAATGTTTTTCTAAAAATTAGAAGATTCTACATATAATGGATTTCCCTAATCTATCATGGTTGTATATCTCCAAAGAAGTCCCCCTGATTATTTAAACATGAACTCTTGTGTATCAATCATTCCAGGCATTTGCAGGCAAATAGTTTCATGAATCTTCTAACTTCATTCATATTTTCCTTGATTTTCATAAAAGTGTAGTGGTAAGTTTAACACCCTTTTCATGCAATGAGGTCAACTGATGAAAAGAGAGAAGAGTTACAGAATAAAATCAAAGAACAAAATCCATTCAAAGACTGTAATCAAACTATAACTGAGCTGTGCCCAGAGATTCAGCAATTTGTCCTCTATTAATTCAAATTCTGCATTAAGAGATCAGCTAGAATACTGTTCAGGCCACCCCTTTAGCTCAGGTTTGTGACATTCTCTCTGTGCACACTTCAAAAAGCCTAGCAAAGAAAACTGCAGTTGCAGGATGAATCTAGTTTTTAAATAAACACCAGTGAAGTCCAATTTAAGTTAAGCAGTCTGCTGTTTAGGCTCTTTGGGCATGAGCCAAGAGAGCTGAAAATGAAGTTGAACCGTCAAGCTGGAAGATCCCTGATTTTTCTTGTTTAGTTGGGTTGCTGACTGGCTCTGAAGAGATCTGCACTGGCTCTGCACCCTGGGGTTATTTTTTGTTCAGTTTCACCACCATTCCTTTGAACTGCAACTGCGGATATAAAAATACAATAAATCTGGGATGACTGTACCCAAAGTACTTGTATTTAGATTTCATCCCAGACTTTTGTAGGCTGACAGAAAGGAAAATGTATTTAAACAGTCATGTTTTAACAGAAAATCATTAAATATGGGCCATTTACCCTCTCATACCTGTTTAAATAGTTGAAGATTAACAGCTGTTTCCAGGAACTGCTTAGTTGTACTGGAACGATGCTTCACAAAACTATTCTCACAGAAAGTTATAGGCTCTCCCTAAAAAAATGAAACAGAAGAAGTTAGAAAGGTGAGCATACATACATATTGTAAACCAGTCCAAAAATATGTGTCTGCACCAAATTAATTTTATATTTATTCTACCAAGACATGAGAAGATTGATAAATATATTGCTGATTTAAAAGGAAATGATTGACACACACGTCTGTTTTATTTTTACACAAAACAAAGGCTACAAACTGAAACATGGTTATGAAAAAGGTTTGAACATTAACACTAAATACAATAAAATTTATTTTCCCACATAGGAGAAGTGCACAGCCTATAGATATGAGAACCCTTGGATGATGAAAGAAGATAAACAAGTATTCATTGAAAAGTCAGAGCTTGTTGAAAAAAACTGTTGCTGAAAACAACACTCATTTAAAGAAAGAGATGTTAATCAGAGTATTTATAAACAATCAAATTAATTCCTCTGTTATTCCCTAATTTCATTTAAAAATTGCTGTCTTCAGTGTGCACAGACCACTGGATGTTCCTGAGGAGCATTTCTCCAATTCTGTTATTCTTGCCCATACTTTGTGATAAATACTTGAAGCTGTTTGGCGTAACTGGACAAGTAATAGAAACATTATGAAGTTTGTGTGGTAATCAAGGTACACAATCAGATTTCACCGTAAAGCCAAAAGACCTCTCACCCAGGTTTACAAAACCAAAATTATTACCAGGTTAGCAACAATTACCAAAGGTCTCAAAGACACAAAACTTGGAATGCCACAACATGCCCCACCCGAATCTACCATTTGAAATTTTACTACCCAGAAGCTACATCTCCAGTGCAGTCCCACAACAGAATAAAAGATACCTCAGCCACTCGAAAGATGAAAAGATCAAAGGCAGCTGCTCCACTGATCTTCACAACAGCTCCAGCCACTTAAAAGACAAATTTATTAATGGCCATGATCACCCCAGCTTTGTGCTCCTAGCCCTGTTTAACTCCAATGGCACATGGCAAATGATGCATTTGCCCATCATTCCAGCTGACTGCAGGGAGGTGCTTCCAGAGTGCCACCAAGCACTTTCTCCAGAAGTCCCAGCTGTGTTTGCCGAAGCAGCTGTAAATAATTTTCAACTGTTCCTTACACCTTACACTTTGTTTTTAAATGGTTCAAGTGTGACCTAAGGGAACATTGCAGTAAAACCACTATGATGTCATTTTAAAATCTATTCTTATACAAACACTTCCCTCTTTCTGAGTCTTTCTTTTCTTTCTGACTCAGCAAAGTATTTAAGTACAACAAGCCTTGCATCCTTCTTTATGGAAGCTCTGATTTTAGAGAAGTTCTTTCACTGGAAGAACTAGAGCCTTAGATTTGCACAATCCTTGCCCTGTCCCAGGGTAGCTGGAGCGCTCTGAGACACAAACCCAGCTCAGTACAATACACAGCACTGTGTCCATCAAATCTCCAGAAGCACCCAAGTTATTCCCCCTATTCATCCCAAAATAACAGGTGAACATTGTACACATGCAGGACATGCTGGATCTGCCAAACAGCCTGAAACATTCGTGGTACTTTAAATGGCACTGCCTTCCTGACCCACTTTGCATTAGCTATTCTTGAGCTCCTAAAGACTCTTAAGAAGATGACCCCAAGCTACTTAGCAAATCAAAGTGCATCAAAACAAAAGGAACAATCTCCAGTGAGACGTGGTGGTATAGTGCTCCTGAGGGCAGACTCTCTTCTCAGTTCTGTTGCTCTTCCAAGAAATTTCAAGGCAGCAAATTAAAAGAACTCCCTATATATACGTATATACGTACACACGCACACACACATATATATACCACATTTATTTAATTATTTGTTGTTGTTACACAAAGAAAGCACTTCTGGAAATACAGAGGCTTTGTAGGAGTGCAGCTCTGACTAGATGATGGCTCAGGACATACTAGGAAACATTAAATTTAGGAATAAAGAGAGAAAGTATTTTCAAAATAAACTATTTAATAAAATAAAAGCTAAGCTGGGCTGCCCTGTGCCAGTCTCCCAGTTCTCTTGGGATAGATGAAAAAGGAGAGGTTATCTCCCTACAGGAGAGAAAACAGGCATGCTTGCTCTGCCCTTTCACACCAGCCAGGGAAGAGAGAGCAGCCAGCCAGTTTTCCTGATGGCACTTCTTGCGGTGGAGCCTTCTAAGAGAACACCAGGAAATGATAGTTCAACACTCCTTTCTAGTGCATGGCTGTAATATTTTCCCAAATACTTTCCTTTAATCACTGGATGTTTCAGATACCTAGTAAGAATGTATGCACTGGTGCATCTGTTCCTTATCAGTACAGTTTAGACACAGAATAACCAAAGCTGTTTCTTTGCTGAAAATTCATTTAATTCTATAAAGGTTCACATCCAAATGTCATCCATGTTATTTCAACCTGCTGACTGTGAGACTGATTTAAAAATTTGAGTAGGTTTAAAGCTTCTACCTGTTCAGCAAGAAAATGAGAAAATCTGTTGAAACCTGCAGAAATTCCACATGGAAGCTTTCTCAGGGTATCTGTGGTGACTTTAATGAAATTGCATTAAATAAAACAATTAACTTCTAGCTCTTTTACTCATTTAAGGTTCTCACCAACAAAATGGTTTTCCAAATAAAACTTCTACAAATCTTCAAAATTATTACTGCAAACACAAAGCCTTTTGAAGTGCTATTTAACAAGTAAATTATTGAATCACTATAAACAAAACTAGCTCTCAATGTTTTCACACATAACACTTGTAACATTCCTGTTTCAGCAAATACAGCTGACTACCTTTAGAAACTGAGTTTTGGAGGAATGCTGCACTGATATTTAACTGCTCAACCATCAACTGGCCCCTGTTGTATTGATCTACAATGTACTTTCAAAACAAGTTCGATCCAAGCCCAGTGGGGACTCTGTACTGAAAAGTAGACAGCTAATACTCACAGCAAACAATCTATGCCCAAACATGATATCTGTCCTTCTAACAACAGTTGCTATAGAATTTTCTTCCCCTTTCATAGCTTGCCACACACAGCAGGAATTTCTTAGTCTAAGCTACATTCACATTTTAAGCAAGCTATTTATACAGACCTCAATGGAACATGAAAACTGAGCTAAACCAGTGTGATCATTTTAAAAGGAATGAAGACCCCTAGATTAGAAGGTCTGTTTGTGCTTTCTAAATCTAGTGATATTTCACTTGAATAAGAAGTAAAAATGCTTTTTTATTGCAGAAAACATTGCCTCACTCTAGCATGACTCATACCAACTATTAGTTCTATTGCAACAATTAATATAATTTCATTTTGATATTAAAATTCCTCTTTTTAAAAATTTCTGTCATGACATTCAGAGATAAAGGTCAAGGGGTAAATGATCATGTGCTGTGATTCTTCTCACACAGGAAGGTACCATTTACAAACAAATTTTTCAAAAATGTATAAATTTCTTGCAATCAGCCAAAAATCCCCACAAAATTCAAATACATTGATATTTCTTACAGTCAAATTATACCTAAAACCAACTCGTATTAACACAACATCTACATTCAAAAAAGGACCAAGAACAGCCCTTGACAAAAAAAAACACAGTATGTTTTTTAACATGTAAAATAGAATTCTTACGAAAGTCAAACAACAGGTCATTAGTCAAAACAGGTATTACAAAGGGTGGTTCTGGATTTAAACACCAACTATGTTCTGCCATTTCACTACTGTTTCTGTATGCTGCTGTACTTTTTATACCTAACGCTTGGGGGAAAGGTAAACAAGTCAATGCCCCTTTCAAGAGATACCTGTCATTTTGAAACTCAATTATAATCATTTATTATCTGTGCATCCTCAAATAATTCAGGTGCATTCTGAATCTCAATTTTTTTCCAATATAAATTTTATTTATTTTATTGTATTATTTTGATTTATTGTACATTGAATACATCATCTGTTGGACAGCTGATGTCACTGCTTGTCAATACTGGCCCAAACATTCAGTTAACAACTGATTAAAAAGAACTCTGACAGGTTGTGCCATCTTCACCATGAAGACTATCCTGGCCCCCCCTGAACTCCTACTGCTGAATATTCCAGAGCAAGCCAGCAGACTTTGCTCTCCATTTCTTATGAGTGATGTTACAATGATCACAACTTGAAACAAAGCTGTTCTGGGTTTATTTATTTTGTTTTAATATCGAGAGGTTCAAGGACTTTATCCCCAAAAGAGGGGAAATTAATCTCTATAATGGTAAATATTTTTATATTCAATATTTTTCAACTCCTTCGTTCTCTTATCTACCATTCTGTCTCCAGACATAGATTGGGACAGACAATAGAATTATTTTTAAGAATTCTTTACATCACATATTACTTTATGATTTATGAAAAACATGTAGTAGTCTTTGCCTTCATCTGCCCATGTATATGCAGGAAGAATGTGTAAGGTTAAATAGCTGGGGAAAACACATCACACATACCCTGATAACAAAATGACACAAACTTCACAACTGTGAAGTGTCTGTGTGGCACCTATGCCTTCAATTCTGAATGATGGAACATCCAGTATTATCCAGGAGAAATCCCCAAAAGCTGGACTACCCAAAGAAATTAGGAGCAACACAAGGTTCAAGGCCAAGTTGTGAGCACCCAAAGTAAACAATGTCTCTAAATGGATTGCAGTCGTCTGTGTGAAGGAGACCATATACAAAACCACTACAATTCACCATTCCACTGACAATTCTTTTTTCTGGATTATTTTTAGGTCATTTATCAAGTGACACTGAAGCGATTTTTTCAATCATCCCCACATACCATGTGTGAGGTGGATTCCTTCTGGATTAAACTAAAGCAGAGTTCCAGCTAGTCATGGGTATTCAACATTCAACACCAGACTAGAATCAGAACCACAATGAAGGCAGAGACGCACACTGTGTGAATGTCAGGTCCTCAGCACTACCTGGGCTGCCTTGCTCTACAGATCCACTCCTATTACACAACATTTGCTAAAGTAAAGTGTAGCATATTAAAACACGCTTTTAACAGTTATATCAAATTGACAGATTAATTTAGTCATGATTAAATCAGAAAAACCAGCTATTTCTTCCTTTCTTTTACTGGATTAAGTGTTTCATTATCATTTAATATGCACAAAAAATTATTATAAACCTTCTCTATTACATGTCATATTTCCTGTCTGTATTGGAGTAGTCAGATTTTCCATATGGTCCTTTGGAGGCCCACGAACTCTCTGCAAGACCCCTGAAGATTCCCATTTTGCCTTTCACCAATCATTTTTTTCAATAATTGCTAGACGTTTGTCCAAGACATATTGCTATACCGGGGAGAATCTGTCCTGTGCTGCAAACAAACAGTTGCACAGAATGAGTGTTCAGTGTGATGAACAGCGTTTGGAGTGAAGTGTTGGATGAGTACAGACACTATTAAAGCTGTTCTTTACTCAAAGTGAATATTAATGATAGTTGTTTCATGTTTCAAGTTGAAATCATACAGGACACACTGTTGCAAGGAAAATAGTTCACTCAGACATGTTTTTCAACTTTCAAGCAATTGATAACTGTCCAAATACATTATTTTATTTTTCATCAGGAGGTTCCTCAGAACTGTACCCCAAAACACCTCAGTTCTTGATTTTGAAAATATACATTTATTTACAGCAAAATTATTTCAAATCTATATGGAAAATATTTTCATTTAAGTATTACCCCTACAAATTTTCCACACAAACACTACTTGAGTTTCTGAAAGAATGTAAATTAAGTCTGTAGCTGTGGTTTAAATTACCTTATTAGACCTGGCACCACAGACTCCAAAACAAAGGGAAGTATTTTCTTTGGAATAGCAGTTATCAAGCTTTGAGATTCTTGACAAATATTCCTAATACAGCCAAATGTGATTTGATTTTTTTCAGCTTTTCAATTCACAAAGGAAAAGGCAAATGCAGAATGAGTTGAATAATCATGTGAAAATCTTAATTTCTACTAATCCAGAGCAAATTCAATTTTTCTTTCATAACAAAAATTCTGTGAAATACTGAATTAGTTAAGATTATGTGAACACTGCTCAAAATAACAGTTACAAAGGGGTTTTATTTATTTTTAAATATGCTTTGTCTTTGGACAGCTTGATATCAATCCAAGATACGCTCGTATTTGCCAGCAGACTTCTGCCTGCTAAGATATTCTGAAATAACTTGTCTTTTAAAAAAATAATCAGGCCACAATGGTTTCATAAATATCCTCTCTTATATGCAATCAGTCGAGCCAAAAAAGGATAAATCTGCAAAAGAAAATAATGCAGAAAGACTTCAAAGGTCATTTTGACAAATGTTTGCCAGTTGAAATGATGCATAGTGCACTGTTTCCAATAGAGTGCAAATGCAGATATCTCAGATATGCCAACAGCTAAACTGAAATAAAATGGGGATCAGTTAAAAGGAGAGCTCATTTCAAAAGAGATGCTAAGCAGGATGCTAAAGAACTTGCACACTCAGTTCCACATTTACCAAAACAAAGGACTGACAGAAGCTTATTTCTGGTCAGAACAGAGCTAAGGACATCAAGCAGACTGACATCCTTCTGTTTGCACATATCTTAAATGTCCAAAAGACACTTTTTGACTTAACAGCTCTTACTGCAAGCTGCCATGAGTTGGCATGGACTAGTGTCCTCACCTTTAGACTAAGGAGTGAATCAGATTCAGGTGATGGCACTATGGAATAAAGGATAACTATCTGTTTTGTTATTTGTTTTATTGAAACAAGCAGTGTGTTGAAATCCAGTGATTTCTAAAACAGGTGCAGCCCTTTCTGTATGAAATGCAGACAGGATTTCCATATTGTAAGATAACTGCTGAACACAAACACGTGAACTGAACCTGACCATGACTTCATGTCTGCACAGGTTACCTGCCCTCTCGTAACAGTAGCTCTCAGGGGCACAGGCAGCTGCTGTGCAAAATGCCCATGGCACAAAAGACTACCTGGAAGAGAACCACTTGGGGAGAAGGAAGACACAAGGGCCAAACTGTATTTTAAAGTTTCCTCCAGTAAAGCCCTCTTCTGGAATTAATAACTATCCTATCCATTTCCATCAAGGAATACCATAGCTCCTTAGAGTGCTCTTCTCACCCCCAAACAAATATCCACCCATGTTCCACACACCTACCAGCTTTACCAGTTTGACTCCTCAAGTGAGGATGATCTTCTCCTGTCAAATGTGAATTTACCTGAATCCATCTGACAATCAAACATCGTATCCTCGGAATCCAATTCAGCCAATGTCACCTCAGTGCATTTGATCAAACCAACTACTACCAGTAATTTGCAAGAAAAATAATCTGGACTGATGGATGAAATTAATCTCTAAGTTGTTTCTGATAAATTATTTTATCTCCAACAGGCTCAATATGTGCCACCCTCATTATTTAGATATTATGAAAGCTCATAAACATTAATCAACGGAGTAACAGCAAAATGTGAAAAATACAAATTCTGAGGTTCTGATGAGATGAAATGGGTTTTCATTTCTCCTGTCTTCCAAGTGTAATCAAGGTAAGTGTATAATAGGAGAGATGCATGTTTGACTCACATCTGGCTTCTGCCCTCCAACACAGCAAAACCTCTGGAAAAACAATGGAGTCTGAAAGGCACAGCCCCTTCAGTTCTTCACCACATTAAAGTAGGGAAGCTGTGTGTGAGCAGCTTCACTAATAAAATCTGATTTTATACTAAACAAAGAATAAAACTGATACAAATAGGAAAACAGCTGACTTTGGATGAGTATTTTTCAGTACAATTCACTGTCGGGAGACGGTGGTATCTTCCAATTCCTTAGCACAGAGTAAGATTTAAAACAGATTATTCCAGACTGGGATAAAACATTTCACATTTTCCTTGAAAGAATGAGACCATGCTTCTATAAATTCAGGGAAAAAAGCATTAGGGAAGCCATCTTACTGGTTTGTATCTCAGTGCATCTCTGTAGGATCCAAAGAGCGCTGCCTGTGCCCGAAGGAAGGCCTTGGCCACTCCGTCGCCCGTAGCTGTCGACTGCTTTTTCAGTTTATTTTTCAAGGCCGAGACCTGCGTGACAGAGTGGAACAGTTAAATTAACACCTCAGAAATTGGTACAGCGAGGTATGAACCCAATCAGCAGGCAAACCATAGTGTCTATAGGTCAGCCAAAAATACATCCTCCTCCTTGATAGCTTATCTTTTTAACTGCAAGGAGCACCTGCTGGTCTGTTAATTGAAATGAAGGCAGGGGATGATGGTGGAGTGCTAATGGAGATCGGTTTATGCTCTCTTTTTTTTCCCAAGGCCTCTTGACATAAATAAGCTTAATTATTTTATAGTAAAATGCATGTGAGTCACTTTATTGCATATTTTTGTTCCAGCATAACATGAATTTGCCTGCTTGAATGTAGACTGTTGGATCTGTTTTATTTAAGCTATGAAGGTTTATTTTTTAAGGACTCTTAATGGCCGCTTACTAGTCAGTGCCAAGGAATATCTCTTATTTTAGGTCAAATTCCTATCTTACATCATTTCTCATGCAACATGGGAGTACCTGCTACCACAGCCCAATAGTTGAGAAAAGTTTTTGTAAATTCAGTGTAACACTGCGTCCAGAATTGTCCTTGAAGATAAAACACGTGAAAGGGAAGAAAAAAAAAAACCTCAGTAATTAGGAAGTGCCTGCAGTTTAGAAGAAAAAAAAGACCATTCTGATTATAGTGGTTGACTTTTTTAAGGAGTCTTTTTTACTTGGTAAATAACAACCACTGGTTAGACAGAATTAAAGAAAAAGAAAAAAAGCAAGGGGGGAAATTTTAATTTAAGTAACTGTTACTTGTACATATTTTGGAGAAAAATCATATAATTCTAGAATTATTACAAGATATGTGGAATTATACCCAGATATAGTCTATACTCTCCTAATTTCCATCATGAGGGACACCTGGAAAATAGATCAACTCCATTTACATAGAATACATATTTCTACATCCCTTTGTATTGCAACGTACCCAACAGAGCATTATTTAAGTCCCTAAATGAAGTAACATTCTGAGTTACTATTTAAAAGGAATATTATAAATACAAACTTATCACCAAAACAGCTTTCATTCTTTTGGAAATATATGCAAGAATAAGTATCTTTTTGTTTCTTTCTGCAAGCAGTCCTGACTGCTCTTGTAGATGATGATTGCAATTGAAGTGTCAACCTAATTAACAACTAAACTTTGAATAATGCTAATGAGAACTGAACATGGCATCAGAGAAAAGACCAGCTCTACAGGTGATAAACCTTCACAGTAGTGACATTTTCCAGTGTAAAGTCACAGTTACTGTGATCTGATCAAAGAGAGAGACCCCCATTGGGTCCAATTATAACTATAGTTTGGAAAAAAAAATTATTGAGTTATGATGTTCATAATCTATGCAGAAAGGCCTTTACAGTATAGGTCTTTTCCCCATAGCTGTGATCTTTTCAATTTATATCCAAGCTCCACAGATCTAGATAAAAGTTTAGAGCCTGATTCGTTTAGCCCATGGAAAGCACACACCAAGGCTCATTTATGTTCTTGCCTTAGACCTCAAAAGGAAAAAAAAAAAGACAAGTCCGAGTACAAAATCCGGTTACGAAGTTCAAGGTTGAAAAAATAAATGCATGTCTTGGTTTTGTGGTTTGATTTTTTTTCCTTTTGTTCTGTATTGTATGATTATTTTACAGTTGTAAAAAATAAGATTTATTTCATTGTGGGGAAAATAAATGCATATAAGGAAGATCTGCCCATAGACAGTAGCACAGTTTGACTAAAAAAAAAGCAATAACATGAAGTCAACAAGAACTGTCAACATTAAAATTTTGTCTCTATC
Source organism: Leptocoma aspasia (assembly GCA_013399835.1). Lineage (NCBI taxonomy): Eukaryota > Metazoa > Chordata > Aves > Passeriformes > Nectariniidae > Leptocoma > Leptocoma aspasia. The sequence goes on along the minus strand of VXAX01006189.1, from coordinate 290,478 downwards.
AAGATAGGCAAAGCATCTTCTAAATATAAGGGAGGGAAAAGGTAGAAAAGTCTCAACATTCTTTTAAATCTACATTCTTCTAAATTATACCTTATGATTTTGGGGAGATTGTGGCAGGTGATAGGACAGGTTAAGAGAAGAGAAGGGGTAAAGACAATGCAGAGAAGAGGGATTACATGACCAAATAGGGAACATGAATGAAAAAGGTATTTCCTAATTTTCTCAGTTCTGGCAGACCCTAAGCACCCTATTGTAAATTTGATTAACAGGATGCTTTAGGCAAAAAATGTGTTAAAAAGAACAGCAGAAAACAACCAATCTCCTGCTCTGCTGCCATATTGGTGTGGTATTAGCTCAGCAATGTCAAGATCCTCCAACGGGCGGGCAGTTTGGAGGCAGGCACTCCAGACAGATACACATTTTTGTGTCTCTCCTGGAGTGGGTTTGAGCCTCAGAAAGGCGATGCCAGAGCTCAAAGAAAGCTCCTCCAACTCCTGCTTCTCTCAGGGGCCAATGCTTAAAGGCAAGAAGAGCTCCATCAGATTATCCTGCAGAAGAACCAGGAGCACGGTGCCCCTAGGAAGAAGCCTGTAGCTCTCTGCGAGCCACAGCCCTGATGTGCCTGCTGTCCCAAGCAGGACCCTGGCTGCAGCACACCTGAAGTGCCCTTGGCACCTGCCTTGGCCTCCTCCAAGCTGGACACACCTCCAAGCAGAGGACAGTGCTTACTAGGGCCCAGCTCAGCCACACCTGGGTAGGCTGATGTCAAATTCTCCCAGTTCCAGCATGATAATGTAGTTATTACAGCCAGGGTAGTAGGCAGAGGTAAGAAACAGGGTGCACTGAACTCCTTGGAAGGACCTGGTACACAGCAGGATTGTGATTGCTTAGATGCACCTCAAACCAAGGAAATGTGAGACCCCTTTGGGTGACATCATTAATAGCACTTAAAACTATTTTAAAATTACACGATTCTGACACCAACCCAAAAAAATAGCAAGCAGCATCTGTATCAAAATCTTTTCCTCATATATAATTTAATCCGTCTACCTAACTATGATTAAGAATGCCAAACTTTTTTTCTTTGTATCTCTTTTGCAGAAATAGCCTTTTACAAAGTTTAAAAATAAAGAACTGCAAGCGATAAACTGCAGGGGTTAGAATGCTATTAAAATTTATTTCTGAAAGACAGCAGTGATCTGCTGCAGAAATGGTATTATTAATTTACACTAGAAGCAAACTGGTTTTATCTTCTCCTAGCAACAGCTTCTCATAGGAAGGTGACTTCATTGGACTGCTAAACACTGCCAGTGAAGAGCAATCAGAACTTCAGGAAGGTTTAAATCAATACAATAGCTTTTCAAAGATACAAATGAGACTGATATGTAATTAAGTGTATCTACAACGTAGAAACATACTGTGTTGTTCATTGAAACAAAAAGTATAATTTATTTAAATGGTTACCATACATCCTTTCTAGGACTCCTAAAATCTAAATATCCGATAGACAGAAAATATGACTAATATCTCTTCAATATCCATGTGAATAGAAGAATCACATAAAATTAAAAAATAGGTTAAAAAGATCACATAGCTATTAATCAAAGCCTTTGTTCCTGCAAAATCTCAAAAGCACACATAAATTTAAACACATACAGAAGAATTATGTTTGTATGTGTTTGTTGTCTGAGAAATATAGAACCACACACTGGAGTTTCAAATTAATTAGATCTCTGAAAAAAATGTATCCAGTTATTTCTCTGGATATTAGCAACACTTGTTATGTTTTAAACTACTTTCTGCTGTTCTCTGTCAGACGATATCACTATAAAAGTAAGTAGAAGCTCACTCTCAAAACCAAGAAAGTAAGAGAAGATCACAGAGAATGGGAGCAAAACAAAAACCTCAAACAATCCAGAGTCTGAAATTTAAATCACTGTTTCTAGTAAAGGGCTTCTATGTATTTGATTATTATGTACACACAGAGGATTTAGGCATCTCAAGGAGACCTCCAGCATTTAATCACAATTTCGTCATTTAGACAAAAACAACTACTTAAATGCAAACGTTTTCAAAACCAGCTGTACTTTTCAATCTCATATTCTAGCCTCTAAAACTATATCAAGGTTCAACAGAATCTCAACTCTAAGAACGTGTTCACGATAAACAGTTGCTTCATAACACTGCAAACACTGCTGACCACTCTGAGTTTCTAAAATATATTAGTAATATTTTTGGCTAGTTTCTGATGGAAAAAACATCATAAATTATGCTACTTATATTTTGCAAAAACTCTTTTTAATTGCACTGTTATACATTGACCTTAATTTCTTTATAATACCATTAATCATCATATTTTAAGAAATAATTTGCAGTCCCAGTAATCGCTACATAAAGTAACCAATTTTCTATATGAATTACAGCCTACTTCTCAAATGCTACTTTCAGAACAGTAATGTTCATATGCCAAATTTACGGTGTTAAAATCCTCTGACTAGGAATCTCAAAACTAAAGCTCTAAAACCCCAGTTTAGACTCTGTACTGCATCACAGTGTGCTGGTACCAGGCAGTACAAACACTACACCTCTTTCAACAGCTATGTAGCTTTTGCAGTTGACAATATTTAACAACCACAGAAGAAGCTAAAAGACTATCAAGTCTGTTGTTTTCTGAAGATCATATTTATAAAAGTTCTGCTCAACCTATGAATTCAAGTCATTAAGAGTTGGTCGCTAGAAGTGATGCTGTTAATTCTGCAAGCTGTTTGGGAAAGTGTTCACATTTGAGCAAAGGAGAAGTCTTTATGTCAGAGTTAAGTGCAAGCAGGTATTGCAGGGTCAGGCCCAAAATTTATAAATTTCAGTCTACGGTCACGAATGTTCTTCTAATGCCTTATATTATTAAAGTGGTGATCTCAGTATTATTATATTACGAAAGGTACTCCCAGAGAAGTAGCTCCTTACTTTCTTATTTTTTTAATTAAAAAATAATAGACAAATTCACAGCGAAATGATGAAATTTAAAAACAAGCTTTCTTGCCAGAAGAGTGAAAAAAGAGGGGCTTTCCCCCTTCCAAGAAAACAAAGGATTCCTGAAAGTCTTGCCCTGATTTATTCTTCCAATTTTAAATACCTTAGGAGTAGCGGAACTGCTACTGGCATGGTAGTATTTCTAACAGTCAATAAATCTAAAATATTATGTGTGAATATTGGAATGAAGCCATTAAGAAGATTACAGCATGCAACACAGCAGAGGGTCCTCATGAAAAAAGGACTGGTAATTCAGGACAACTGTGACCACTGACCTTTGAACAGTCAAGACCACTGGTCAGTCTGACAGAATAATAGAGTTCACATGCATGGAAAGTCATCTAGCCTGTAACTATAATTTAAATGCTTAAGTGAACGATTTAAAAATGCCTTTAAATCTCAGTTAATTTATTATAAAGTTTATTAGACAATGCCATAGAATAATGTTTCTTTCAATCTTAAATTTATCCTGAAAAAATTCATGATCAGAGCATATATACATGGGTAAACCATTAAATACCTACGCTGTGAGGACATCATCAGGATTACTGATCAAGAAAATAATTACTCAGTTCCCTCTGGACACAAGAAACAATTTTAGAAAACTTGGAAAATATTGCATTTCTTTTGTTAGGCTGTTAACCAACCTGGAATCAATTTTTGAAAGGGACAGTAAGACTACAACTTCTTTTGTATTTTCAGTTCTTCATTCTCTTTTAATGCCTTTCAGAGGTACTCATTATATTTTTCATCAAAAGTTTTACTACTTTTGTATGCATGCTTATGAGGCTTTTCTATATAAGTTAAAATGCTTCACACATGTATCTTTGACATTCCCTTTAATGTTTTAAGCCTGACTTACCATTTTGATTCTACACTCCTGTGTCTTATACTTTTCCCCAAGATGTCAGCAGCTGCACTGCCCCTCATGAACGTAAAAGGAGGACAAGCATTTTGCCACATTATGAACCAAACATAGCCCTGTGCCTTTTGTCTGTGTCTTTTCTTTCCAGGTTTTCCAACTACAATTGTATATGCTTTCCACCAAAATGTTCAATTAAAGTGCCTTACAGATTGAAGTGAAGTAAGAGATGGGATTATTCAAATTAAAAGCTTCAGTATAAAATCCTCAAGTTCTGCAAGTATATTTTGCATAGAACACTGTTCTTTTTTATTTTATATTAGATATGGAAAAATATTATAAATCTAGTCTGTAGTCTGTACACTTGGATAACCTACATTAAGATTTGCAGTAATAACATGCATATATTCTGGGAGTAAATACACTTCTAGAAGTAGGAAGATCTGCATCCCTATTTCCTTCATGCTGGCCTGCTTATTTAGAGATCATTTTGATATGCACCTGTAAAACACATGACTTAAGTGCCTCTTATTGCGCAAAGATCCATTCTGGCTGTTCGAAGGACCTCCAGCTGTAACTCCAATATCTCATGGAATATGATGCCTAATGCTCAATTCCACATCCAGCTATTATTTGGCATACAGACCTTCATGACATTGTAACATCAACCCTATTCACTCAATGGAAGTCCAGTTAAAGCTACTGATACACCAGGAAATGACTCTTTTGTTACTTAACTTGTTATACTCTGGAACAGGATACAGTCAAAGTTACTGTATATATGTTTGTGCATGCATTCATGCATATGTAAATCACAAAACATCACAAAATATACCAATGTAATAATAAATATACCAATGTAAACCACAGAACATCACAATAATTTTTATAGTCTTTTACATTTCTGAACTATAGTTGATACTGAGTCCAAAGACTGACCAGATGATCTATAAAAATTTTTAGACTTATTTTTAGACCATTAAAATAAAGGACAGTGTCACAAATATTATCATCAAGAGTTTGACTTCTATTGTACTAAATATATACAAATTACCAACAATAACAAAAGACACAGTATGCCATCATAGATCTTACTTTGATTACGACAGGGGTAATTTATGATTTACAATTCCAGAAAATGTAACTCTTTCATTTCATATTTTGATATAAAATTCTTTGTCTTGACAACTATTTGTGATAGCTCATACATCTTTAATTGAATAATGAAAACAGTGGTTTCACAATTATATTCTTTCAGAGCTCTATTGGGAAAAACAACGTAAGTGCATTTTGTGACTATTTAAAATGATATACAGAGTATGTTCTCCTATAGGCAATAAAAAAAGGAAAAAAAAAAGGCAAAAAAAAGCGGGGGGGCACCCTCTGCAAGATCAAAGTCCAGAAAGAACTGGCACTTAATTTATAATCCTTTACAGACAAAAGACAGCTTTCGTCATTTCAAAAGGATCAGATGTCTTTTATGACAAACTGGGTTTGCAGTTTAATTTACAAATAGAATTCTAAGTAAGCAGTCTTTGCTCTGCCAAAGCAAATGACAAACAGTATAGGTTTTCATTCATGCAGCCCTCAGCAGGATAGAAGAGATTAAAATAAAACTGAAATAATTTAGAGAAAACAAATAAATGTTTCACAAAGTTGAAGAAGATCAAAGCCTGAATTTTCTGACCCCAACTGTACAAGCATTTCTTATTATATTGACCAGTGCCATCAGATCATTAATTAAAAGGAAAGCGCTGGCAGGTGGCAGGGAAGCAGAAGCCGATAATTGGCCCCCTTCTTCTTTTTGCCTTCAAAAACTCTCTCGTTCTTTTGCAAGACATGCCACTAGGCAGACAGAAATGCCTACTTTGTAATATAATGATTAAGATGAGATGAAGAGACTCTTGCGTTTAAAGCAGCTCTGCCTAATGAATGCAGCTAGCTTTATAATTATGATCCTACTTTTACAATAAGGAATATGATGTTCCATTCAACGTCTCCTCAGCTGTCAAAAAGGTAAAAATCTCCAATATAGGGGTCTGCACTAGGTGCTTTTCACCCCCTTATTCCTTTTATAGCAGTTAGCAAAACGCGGCAAAAATAATTATGAGTATTCAAGCACCTATATAAGAAAGAAAGAATGAAATGTCTAAGACTCACCACTTCACCAGGTAGGTTGTTCAGGTCATTAAAAGGGGTTTCTAGAGTGTTTGTGTCAACATTTAGCAAAACCACATCCTCTAGTGATCTATTTTTTACTCTCTGTTAAGAAGAAAAAAAAAATATTGCAAAAAAAAATTTTGCTATGGTGTCCTCCTGAAGTACATTTTTCTTATAATGTGCTAAATTACAAATTGTGATTTTATACGAAGGACAGTAATGGCAAAAAACAGTTGGAGCTTTAGATGTAGGATTTGTGAATTAGATACAGCATTCAGAGTAGCTTTTAAAAATATTTCCTATTCTTCAAACACTGAAGTTATATTAATAATCTCTGAAACGAATTCCTGAAAACCAAGATTTATACAGAATGCAATTGAATATATTGGATAAATATACATTGGAATGATACATATCTTGTAACAACATTTCATTCTCTCATATTTATGAAAATCACATAGGATATTAATCATATCATTAGATGAAAACCAGAAAAAAGTACAATTATTTGCAGATTTATGTGAGTACCAAGCATGTGACACCTACTATTACCACAGAAAAATGGATAAAATGCTTTTTCATCAGTGTACTTGGCTAGCAGCTAAGAATTAAACAATTTGTTCCTTTCAGGAAAAAGGGATAGAGCTCTTTTCTATATGGTCCTACAATAATACATAATAATGCAGTGCAGGAAATAATTCCTGAAGGAACCGACTTCTTTTTTCAGGGCAGATCTTTCAGTTCCATTATTTCCTTATTCAATAAGAAAAAGAATCCTAATCAAGATATTATGACTGATGCATGCAGGTCATAATGATCTGGGAGCACAGAAGACTATGCCTGGAGTTGCGAAGTGTAGATGATATAGAAGGCCTTTTTTTGGAAAAACAAAAGTGCTGGTGGCTCAGGGAAGAACCCTCCCCGTCACCTTAGCAGATGTGAATTGATCCTTAGAAACTGCTTTAGCAGAAGTGTAAATCAAATAATGTTCCCAAATCAATTATCTACTCTGCATGATAATCAGATGGTACATGTAGGCTTCACAGCATAATCAAATGGTTATGGAAAAAGGCAAAACTATTTCATACCCAGCTATTATGTACCAGTCAGGTCAGTTCTATTGTGTTGCTTTACGTTCAAATCTGTAAAAGCCACCTCTTGTTTTCTGGCAAAAAATACTAATTTCTAAATTAATAGTTAGAAATGTTGTGGGATGGAGGTTAGATTCAAGTTTTCAGAGGAACAGGAACATAAATTATCCAGGAAATCAAAATAGTGCCGAAATCTGAGTGATGGTGACTCCAAAATAAATTTCACCTGTTCCTGAAAAATAAATTTTTCCTCATTATTGGGAAAATCTGTTGCTAAAGTACTAAAAGGCAGGAAAATAGTTACCACTGAGATATTAATAAGACAAAGAAAATCATGACGTAGAACTACATGTCTTTATAAAACACTTCAAAAATAAGATTTCAATGAGAGACATTTTTTACTTAGTAAAGCATATGAAGCTTACATTTTGTAATTCTGCATGCTAAAATACAGGGATTTTTTGTGAAGCATTTCCATTAAAGTTTTTTTATGGCACACACACCTCATGCTTCCCAGTACACTGAGGCATACAGTAAACTTACCTCTATCAAGCTTAAGTGGACGCCAATTAGATAAGGCATCGGTGCACTGAAGAAAAAGAGTGGAAAACATCAAGTTTTAAGTACAACACTAATGAAGTATTTTAAATCTTGGCATATAAGACCTAGTAGACAATCACTGTTTACGACAGTATTAAATGAACACAGTTGCTACAGGAATGGTTTACTAGACAAGGAAAATTTTGTTTTACTCTGCAGTAAAGATGATCACAAAATAAAGGATGCTGTTGCAAACTACCAGGCATGAGCAAGGAGGTGCAACAGTTTTTCATCCCGACCTAGTTCCACTAACTGACCACACTGAGCTAACCCAGCAGATGTTCCTAAAGTGGTCTGGTTTTAAAGCACCAACTGGAGGGCATGGTCCCATTTACCATCGCCACAATGCAACACAACATCATTACCACCAGTTTTGGTTCTGAAACCCTCCCTTGGCAAGCCTTTGGATGATGTGTAATACCCTATTTACCTCAAGATAATAAACTTGTCCTTTCCAATTTCCATAATAAAAGGAACTGTGTTCTCCAAATAGAACAAATATCCACACAAAGCCACTGCAGTAAGACCTGCAGTATTCAAGCAACAAACTGAATTAGGCTGATTCATCGTGGTTTCCTACAATCATCTGTTCTGGCAACATCTGACCAAGAATATACTCAGTGTCCAGCACTGAAGGAAAAAACCTCCAACAATCACCATGAGACTTTTGGGTACTGAGAGATTACTGACAATATTCACTCCAGAGAAGCGAGCAATTGACAGGCTAGTTCAGGCAACTCAATGGGGAATGAATCATTAATACACCACAGAGAAAAAAAAAACAACAAAATAATCTCTGAAAAATAATGGAAAGCAAGATGACATATAAAGGTACACAACTCACACACAGTAATTTCTCTCATGGCAATAACTTGATCACAGATCTGAGCCAGTGGCACTGATTGGTGATTGACTTCCCAAGGATGGGGTAAGGTTTCACTGCATCAGTTCATGTGGTCTCATCCATTTGGTCCCACCTCTGGGACCAGAAAAAGCAATTCTCACCTGCCTACAACTACAGCCCATTTTAGAAAAATCTGTACACCCTATGGACTAGCCAATGGCTCTCATTAACAGTGTCCCACGGGAGAGGATCAATGCAAAAAAAAAAAAAAATCCAAACAAAAACCAACAAACAAAACCAAAAACCCAGTCTGAGGCCCTAACGAGATTTCATGTTGTCCATGGTATCAAAATATAGGTTTGCTGAAATTGCAAACTGTCATGGCTTAAGGCTTCTAGGTAATGGGGCTTCCAAAAAGGAAAAGAGGCCTCTATTTTTCCACACATCTTTTTCTTAGCCCAATTCTGATAAAATTCAACCCTTCCTGATGACTTCATCCAGGCTAATCCTTATGTCTTTGTGAACTAAAAACAAATTACATGGAGTTGTAAACGAGTGTCACTCCAGAGCAGACACCCATATACATTCAGAGAGGATTTAAACAGCTTTAAACCATTCTAGAGTTTAAAGAATGCTTTGTACTATGTAATGTATTTAACCAAGCCAGTAAGAATGATTATGGCTGACACGTAACTGAGAATTCTGCTGCAGAATATGCAGCAAAATAGATCCTCAGGTTCCTCATATCAGGATATCTCAGCGTTACAAATAATGTGAATAGGCAAAACTACAGTGAAAACAAGTGCTATGTCACGTATGGATTTTGTGCACACTTGTTTTCTCATACATTGACTCTGTGCCAGTAGCTTCACCATGCCTGTGCTGACTGAAGATAGCTGATGATTTGCTCCATTAATAAATCTGCCATTAAAAAGAGAACCATGTAGCTCTTTCTCTACAGAACAAAGCAGCAGCTACATCATTTCCATTTTGAAGTTAACAGAATAAAGGTACAAAGCACATCTTGAAAATGGATGAAATAAAAACTGCAGGCATGGAAAGTCAATTTAATCGTTTTCAGTAAAAAGTAATTTTATTACTGCTGGATTTTGAAGTCTTAACAGCAGAGGACTGTAATATGCACATGAAATTGCTTACTACAGTACAACTGGGAGCTGCTATAGAGTTTTTCTCTTGCTTATGCATGTTATCACCAAAACTATCAATCAGTGGTATCACTGCCCAAAGTAATTACTATGTTATGCAAAACATCCAAGTTAATTGGAAAATAATCATCCCATTCTCACGAAAACAGGCATATGTATATCCTAATTCAGAAGAGACCAAATCTCATAAAGACCTATTGCAATGGTAACATGAATTTTCTGATTGTATTATATTCTCAACAGAGCACCAGTAAAACAGATGCTTTATCATCCACAGACAAAACTGGCACATATTCTAATATCAGTGATTTAGTTTGCCAAGATATTAGACAGAAATTTCATGAAATTAGCTTTCTTTTTCACAAAAATTAATTTTATTCAAATATAATTACTATATCAATGTTCAAACTTAATTTTTGTAAGAGTTTTTTTGAAAGCCAGCCACCCAGTCCACTGAGTGCAACAGACTCCTTTTACTTACTTAAATGTAGAAGAGAAATCAATTTTTTTACAACATAATACAAAACTCAATTTTTTATTAACTGTGCGGTGGATTTTTTGCTGCAGCTACAATCAGTATTACTTTCTCAGCCTATATTTTGCTATCTTTCAGAAAAAGAAATTTCTTATGTCTCCTTTTTTGAATGGTCACTCCAATTCTCACACTGGAACTCCCATAATGGCAGTCCAGGCTGAGATAAGCTGCATAGGGGTAAAAAACCCCTCCTGAAGTCGATAACCAGACACTCTGTTCACACCCTGGAGCTTGGCACTCACAGCCTGGCCAGTCCTGAGAGTGCTGCAGTCCCCACTGACTCTCTGGTTTGGGCTACTCCAGCATCACCTGTTACATTAGGTCTAAACCCAGCCCACAGATCAGGCAGCAGGATAGAAATTAACATTTTTTTAATTAAAAAGGCAAGTGGAAGAATTGAAATAATTTTAATATCGTCTTGTTCTGCTCAAAGATACATATTTCTTTTTTCATGCTTACAAAATGTACCGGCTAGGTACTTTATGTAATCTATCAAAATCTAACCCCACAGAACTGTATCCTTTATCTTTATGATATTATGAAGATTCTTAGTCCAACTAACAGAAAAAAGTGGATTTCTCTCAAAATACGCTATACGATTAATGTGCAAAAACAAAGTTACAGAATCAGGCCTATCTAAATTAATAGATTTAAATGCATTTTATCTTTGTTTAAAAAAAGCCTTACTACCACAGAATGAACAAATTATCCAGTTGATATTACCCTACTTCATATATTTGAATGCCATTTCAGAACAACACTAAGAAAATGAGAATTCATGGGAGACATCCTAACAAGTCCAAGTGAAACAGTGACAATGAAATTTCTAGGTCTGAAAATGCATGTTGAGCTAAAAGGAAAAGTAACACTTTTATAAAATGAACTTTGCTTATCCAAATGACATAAAAATAGAAGTATGCAAAATAACTTTAAAATTCTTTATTATTTTTAAATTGGCATGATCCTGTTGGGACTGCAAACTAGGTCAAGCCTACTACAAACTTTGACCATAAGAATTCATTAAGGTTTTTTAACTTGATATATTATATACCTATGAGGAAAACATTTATTTACTGTTAATCCACCAGAAAATGAGGAAAGCTAAGTCATTTATGTGTTTTTACTACACTTTTCTAACCCATCTCACAAAAGAACCATTCAGATGATCAGAAAGAGAAATGTAAATGCACAAAAATCTGAGTCAAAAGGTCTGAACTACAGTTACTGTGATAAATTCATCAATTGTGCATTTCTTTTCATGAACTTTATGTTTCCTTTTGAACATCTCTAAAACAGGGGAACCTTCTTCTCCACCCTATTGTACTACTGTGAAAAAGAAAAAGGGATAGAAATGAATTTTACAAGTTTAAGTAACTCCATGCTTCTTTTTAATGAGTAAAAAAATTTCTCAGGTCATGCCACAGTGACCTAGAATCTCAACTATTATCATCATCACATGGAGCTGTGTACAGCATCTAACACTGTTATTTCTGGAAACATTATCTGGGCTTAGAAGGGGAAATAAAAAAAATCTTCTCGTATTCAGGATGCACTCTACAGGGTGCAGGTTGCATAAAGGTGTTGATCTGCCTTCTGAGAACAGCATTTTTGCATGATCGGAGAAATTAAAAAGGTTCTGGCCGTGAGCTTAAGTAATACAAAAACTAAAACACACCCAAGTTCTACCCCATCTTGGTGCATTTTATCAGAGGCAGGAGGAGAAACAATTAGGACAGAGTTTCTTCAAAAGAAAACTATCATTAAAAATGAAAGGCTTAGCTGTAAGTAAAAGGAGGAGTCGGAGAAGAACATTTGTTTTCTTTTTTAAAACAACAAATAATGCACACACAAATTGTAACAACTGTCACAGAAAAAATATATACCATGGACAAATATTGTGAACTTCAGGAAAAACTATCAAAGACATTTAAAAAAACATAGTGAGAATTTGTTTGAAAACGAAAGTTCAGTATACTGGATGGAGTTCAGTAGAACAGCAATACTTTCACAGGTTTGAGGGGGAAAAATCCAAACCAAAACCAACAACATAAAGCCCAGCAAACATATAAACATAATTTATTTCTGTGAAGAAAACATAGACTTAGCTTGGTAAGTATCTGGCTGGGTCTCAGTTTTTATATATATAATAATAATTCCCAATCTCTAGAACAGCTTGAAATGGTTCATTTTTCCAAAACAGACCCAGAGGGCCTAGGTAAAGTGAAAATCTCCAGGGATGGATATTCCGGCTTAAACAGAAAATGGAAACTCTCATTTGTTATCTCTGCCACTACTCTGAATAAAAGCAAGTAGTCTTAGCCTGAAATTGTGAAACACAGGCATGTGGAAACATCATCCCCTTGAAGGATCAGAAGTGAATCAAAAAGTGATTCTTGTTCAACTTAAAAATATGCCAAAACCACAAAGTCTGTCATGTGAACAGAAACACATCAAGAGAAGCAGAATTCTTATTATAAAAATTTTGGAGTCCCAAAAGGAGTTTTTAAGCTCTTTTGGGAAGGCACTGTCTAGAATCCTGAGTCTGGCTCAGTTAAAATACAAATACTACATCACTGATGAATACTAACATCTGATTCTGGAAAAAATGATCAGGGTTTTTTTTTTTATGCTTCTGTAAGTATAATGTATTTCAACTTAAAAGCCAAATAAAAGAAAACTGTAACACATTTGCATTTAAATTAATGAATGAATTCTCTTACCAATAAAACAGAAACAGTTCTTACAAACAGGATTCTAAATGCTGCACTAATAGTAATCAGCAGTGTAATTTAAGATACCAATTCAAACACCACATCAAGGCATGCTGGAATATCCCTAGACAAGTCATCATTTAAGCACTGGCCTAAGTGCTTTCATAAACTGGATCCTGTATGTTCAGTCACACTAAAGAGTTAGTGTTTTCATCAGTTACTCAGAATTCTAAGACAGGTAAGAATCTCAGAAATGCAGATAACAGGTTAGCTGTCTTACCAGCAGTAGTCCAGAAGATGTGGAGGAAGCACTGGGATGTAAATATGTTGCCAATACATTGGATATAACAATGCAGCTGACGCATGAACACAAGCAGTTAACTAAAAATAAAAATATACACACAGAATTGGCAACAAAAAATACATGAATAAAAGGAAAATACAAAATCTTAAATTAACTTTAGACATGCAATAATCTTAACCTTCCCAAACCACCTATTACATAATTTTGTAAATTACTCTGAATTGCCAAAACACATCCACAAAGAACTCCGATGAATGTATACAAGCACAACATCTGCAAGAAGTCAGGCTAACAAGTTAGCCCTCCCTGCTCAGCTATTCCTTTGGAAAAAGGGAAATAATCATGAATTGCTTGATGCAGTCATGATCAAACATGAGTACTGCCATGAACACACAGGACTGAAGTGCACCCCAGTTTCACTTGGCTCCACTGAATGGGAAAGACTCTGGGGAGTTTTCTGGTCCCCATTTCTGCTATTTTTAACTGGAATTGATCTGAACCTGCATGAAGCCACAGAACAGCACTGAACTCAGAAGCAGGATTAACTCCTGTTTGTGTCACTATCTTAAAAAAAAACAAAAAACCTGAAGTGAATATTCTCTGTAACAGAAAAGCAACTTAATTACAATTTCCCAAAACTCTCTTCCCAAAGCAGAGACTTCCAAGCCTGGCACAAGGATCACGGAAAAGGAAAGACTCCTTGACCAAGAAAGGAGGTGCTAGAAACTGCTTACCACTCAAAATGGACATCTCTGGTTTTCTAAAACAAACAAAAAACCACCACAACCACCACTTTACCCCCAAAACAAAGAAACAAATAATTATGGAATTCATTAGAAATGGGGCCAAGTTCATTCCACGAGTGAACAAAATAATCTTGCAATATGTAAAGAATTCAAATTTGATCTATCTTTACTATAAGGGAGTCTCTCAAATTTCGTTATTTTATTATGCAGGCACAGAGTTACAACAGAATGAGAAAAAAATCCAGACTGTTCAAACAAGGTAGCCTATTATCCATCCCATGTAGCACTACAAACCTCATTAAAAAAGGGAAAAAAAAATTTAAGAGAATGCCCCTCATAGAAGTTGCCAAGCTGATGGAAAAGACAAGGATGTCCTAATGTTTTATATCACAACAAAATTACTACCTGAGTTTAACTTGATAATAGCACTGTTTATTAGACATGAACTTTCACAGTAACAAAACAAAGAGCAAAAAATAAAATGTAAATCCTGCCCATACAGCAAGTGCTAAAACATTATGGATTTTACAATGAAAAAAACAACCCTCTTTGTGGAACAGATCAGCAGTTAAAGTGTTCACACCCTGGCTGTCTTGGACATTTAGACTTGTAAATAAAAAATTGCACTACAATTTCATACACATATTTTTACACCAAAAATGAAAAAAAGCAGTTACAAAACAATTGCAGCAGAAATCACAGACAATTACAATTTGTGCAGCCTAGTTTGCTCAGCCCTCAGATTAATATAACACGATTAAATATGGAAAAGAAGAGGGTCTGAAAGCTCCTGAGGGATATCATTAGGGCAAATTGCCAAAGAATGAAACATGAGCCAGTCAGGAGAGTCTGGATGCTGCAGTGGTACCAAGGGACTTGAATGTTCGACAGTTGGAGCTTCAGTAATGTGTGAACTGCAGGTTAAGGTATCAGGAGACTCTGCTCACTGACACACAGAATGTCACTATTGACCAGCGAGCTGCCCGAGCCTGACAGCTACACAGCACAAAGCCAAGGATATCATAATTCCCCATTTCAACTCTTCCTTGCAGATTAACATCTCCTTTCCTAGCTTTACACCACACTTCCACAATTACTCTCATTTTGGACTTATAATAACGGGTATTTTAATAATTATTGGGTTGTTACTATGAATTGATTTGGGGGAAGAAATAAATGAGTACCTTCTCCCTCTTCTACACAGTGGGATTTATGAGGTTTATTTCCATATTATCTCTCTGTGTAGTTGAACTAACACTACTGATACCACAGTCCAGCTCAGCATCATGTTTTTTGCTCTTTCACTCAGAATGGATATGGCATTATTAATCACTATGTCCACATACTTTTGTACCCAGTATATAAATTTCAAACCACAACAACCTATATAAAAATCAACATTTAATGTATTTCAATCAGAGGCTGAAATAAAGCTGAGCATACAGTTATACAGAATATCCCCTGATGTATACAGTCGCCTCCTCCTCTTAATAGGAATTCTTAAATTATGAATTAAGATGACTATACTGTTTGCATGAAGAAATTTCCCTATCTTATGCATGTCTGTTATATTTTAATTGTCACTTTAACAGAGGAAGTGTGCAATTGCTTAAAAACATCTGAAGTTTTATTAACTCGTTTTATAATCCGTATTTTAGTGTGGCATTCCCACTAGCATCTATTTACCATTTATAATTTTTTAATCTACTAATTTTTATTATTTCTAGCAGGAAAGGAAAAGATTTGATTACTTACACATCAAGCTTTTGTTGTACTACACATCCTCACTTTTCTATTTAATAACATCTTACTGTAAGATCTTATTTAAACATTTCCTACGCTGCTGCAGTAGGTTTCCAAATATTTTAGTATGCCATGAATATGTTTTATAGTTTCCTGTTTACAGCCCATAACACAAGCAGCTATGGGATTGTGCTGCTCTTCAAACTGTGCCACATTTTATTATTCTGCCAACTCTGCCTTTAAGCAAATACTGATAATTATGGATTTCCTATTAAAATTTGCATACTTGGTGTAAAAAAATCTCTTTTTTGCTTTTTTTGCTGTTTCAACAGTGACTGCATTTCTCAAATGCATTAGTTATTTAAATAACCTTCCTCTTTAACTGACACATCCACTCCACAGAACAGAATGGGAACTGCTGTGAACCGTGGAACAATGCTGCATGTCCTAAGGAACCAGGCAGTTCAAGAGATGTGAAAAGCCAGGTACCAGGGAGAACTCGACCATTTACATCGGAACTCTACAGAGGTGACACCGGATTTGGGGGTGTCCAACAGCCTCTGTGCATGGGAGCAGAGCCCAGCAGGCACCTGCCAAAGGCTGCAGGAGGAGATCCTCACACAGAGCACCCAGCACAAGCTCCCAGGCAAAGAAACGAGAGTCTGTTGCTTGACCAAGTGGGGATTTTTTTTACAGAAAACAATTCCTTACACTATTTAGGCACAAAGGCATCTCTCTGGAGTCTGTTGATTGACTGCTATCTATTCCAAAAGGAATTATCAAGAGCCACCTTGAAAAGATATGTCATAGATCATAAGAATAAAAGAGGTACACATTCTCCTAAATTATCTTGAAGTGGTCTTCAGTAGACATTCTCCCAAACCATCTTGAAGTTGTCCTCAAGACTGTGTCCAACCCTACCTATTTTTCTACTGACAACTGGATATAAACACCAACTCTGAAGTGTGATTCCTTTTACAGGTACGTTTTATATTAAAGGCAAAAGCCTCTGTCCAATAAAATTTTCTGTATGTTTACGTATGCACACAGATATATCACTGCACAACTCTGCAGTTTGGTGAAAAATCTTAAATTATAGCAGATGAGTGCTGCAGAACCTAGTTTCTGCAAATCTTGTAATTTATTACCTGGTTTGAGGCAACAAATGTCGAGACATCCTCCTGTAGTTCATTTCACTACAAAATATCTACTAGAGCTTTGTTTCTATCCATTAAAAAATGAGCAAACAGTTTTTAAGTAAAATTTTTGTCAGCTGAAACTCATTTGCCAACACTGAACAGAACTTCTAATATTTTTGCTTCCATCAACTGATTTTTAGACTCTTTTTCTCCATTTCAAAGAATGTCTTTTAGTTAAACACCTTTTATTTTCAAAAATAAATCTAATTATCTTTTTTAAATTGGTTCAAATAATGTGGCTTAAAACTACATGAACAGCATGAGTCAAATGATTTGAATCAGTTAAAAGCAAAATTTTGATGTTCAACCCTTTAACAAATAAAAACATCTGATTTGAAATCTCTAACATTTGCGCTGGACATAAGAAGCTTTATGTCTTAGTCCATCAGTAATAGGTTTACTAATAGTACTGGGTACAACTGAAAGTTTCAGTCTGTTTCTCCTGATAACATGCTGCAGCCAGAATCAGCATGTGAGCTTCCATATACAGCAAGGAAAGTAGTTTNTTATCTTTGCCCCTGCAAAAAAAAATTCTGAAACAACGTGTCCAGTTAAAATATAGTCTCTCCAAATAGTGGGAGGCCACATCACAGAGTTTATTAGCAAAATTCATTATTGGGTGACACAAAATTGATTACTACCAAATCTCAACAAGACTGAAACAATGGCCAAATTCGAGACAATGATGAGTTACTTTCTACCTTATGGCAATAAGTGGACAGTTGGGAAGGCTGTTGTTCAAAATCTATGCAGTAAAGAACATGAACAGTCAGGAGAAGTTTTAGTTCAAGACTTGATCAAAGCAGGTTTACCTGCTCCTGGGAACACAAGGAGTGCAGCTCCTCCCCTCCCTCACATGGATGTAGTAATTTTGATGTGTGTATCTGCTACCCCAATGCTCACTTCTACCACTGAATCTTTCTGCTCTGTATTTCAATGGGACTGGTCCCTTTTTCTGTTGATTTTTTTTCCCTTCCCTCATTTTAGGTCTTGCTAAAACACTGCGACATGCCTGGCGCCACTACTTCAGCTAAAACATTTTCTGCAGACTCACAGTGCTTATTTGATACCTATTACTCACATAATTTCAATGAGTAACATAAAAATACCTGCATCCTGCACAAAAGTTACCTGGCAGTTTCTTCCTATCTATATAAATTACTTTCTTCAAAGCCTTTTCTATAATCAAAGGTAAAAAGAGAGGAAGAGCATAGGTGGCAAGATTTGCACACATTGCAATGCACAAACTAGAAAGACAGAAACTGATTAGCAGAATCTTGTCAGAAAGCCAAAAACAGCAACAGAAGTTAAACAAATGCTAAAGTAAATTAACCTGTGATTCTATACAACCTTTCAAAATCTACTGTAAGCAACCGAAGAACTGCTGTGATAAAAGCATTTCCTGAAAAATCGTCAAACACTGTCAATCTCTGTCAACACCATGTCCAGAAATGGGTACTGGTGTGCTCTCTCCCTCCTCCCTCACAGTCCCAATGGGCCAAAGAACTGCTTCCCTCCCACTGCCTTGACCACACATATGTTGAAAGATGCCCAAGATTCTGTTTAGTTTAGTTATCTCATCTACTCATTATTACCTATAGCAACAAACTGTAGGGAATGGGTCACTGTTTTACCACAATTACAGCAGTCACCAGCAGCCTGGACCAACCCTGGTGGCTCCTTCCCCAATACTCCCAGTTCACAAGAATTACTGAGAAACACTATCTGCTTCCTGGAAGAGGAACAGTTGCACAGGTGAAAGGAATCCTCTCCTCTACATTATTACAACTCATAAATTAAACCAACTTTATCTTAGAGGGGCAAACACATCTAAATCCTGTTTGATTGAGCATGAGATCAGGCCCCAAACCCGTAACAGATGCTTAACATTTGTGGAGACCTACCTTTCCATCCACTTCTTGAATGGGGGGCAGGGTAGGGGGAAGACTGCTGGGGAGTAGAAGTGGGAAGGGAGCTCTTGCTTTTGCCAATTTACAAGAGAGCATAAACCTATTCCCAGCTCTAAAAATTTAACAGTCAGACTAAATTATAAACTTAGCTCATTCTGCCAGCACTGGTGAGAAATCAGTGAGGAAAAAAAAATTTAGCAACACAGGAGAACAGAATACATTGTCCAAGCCATGATACGCAAAGCCACTTCTATGCAACTTTTCAATTTAGCTCCTGGCTAATCATTTTCCATCTGCCATCCCCATAATCGTTAGGAAGAAAAAGAGGGAGGACCTTAAATGAGCCATAATGCATTTTCCTCCTGTTGGAAAGATGAAAACCCAGCTCTCCTCTCTCACAGAAGGGAGAGAGAAAGGGAAATATATTTCCAGTTCACAGATGAAAATTTTAACTTTTTCCCTTCTAAAAATTAAAGATGTAACAGAAAACACTTATATAAAAAATTTCTTTTCTCCTGGAATTGCTGTTGGTTTTTTTTTAGGATTATTCACTTCCTTTTATCATTCTTTCTGGGGGAAGGAAAGGGAAGGGAGTATTATTCATGATTTTGACAGCACTTCATACACAATCAATTTCATTCTTTTCTTGCAGTTCTTGATTCACAAAGCAGCATTATGGCATCATTCTTGTGCATTAGCTTGGAAGAGAAAAGAGAAGACTGCAGACACGGCTTGTTCCTTGCCTATGGCTCCAGGAGTGACATGTTTCCCAATAACGGAAGCTGAGCAGAAAATAGAATTGAAGTGGTAGTAGACAGGTGAGTGCTCAACAAGGAATACCACTGACATACTGTGCCTACACCAGGGACCCACAGGCACTTATATAGATAATCAGGGGTATCTATATAACAAAGTAGGTGTGGGTGCAGAGAAAAAACCATGTAACTTCAGTTCAGTTACTCAGTATTTCCATGCCACTAAGGTTTTCTGTATTTTTCATAGGTTGAAAATGAAACTCTTGGAAGTTAATCATCAGGTTTTACCCCTAACACGTTACAGATTGGTTTAATAACATGTCTCTTATGATACTTATTTATCCTATAATGAAGTATGCTTCTTTATATCATCTGTTCAAAAATTGTAGTTTCTTCACATTTCTTCATTTCATCTCTGTATGTTCTTGATTTGTTTATTCTCATTTTGACATTCGTTCCCTAACTTCTTTATCTCTTCCTCACTCACAAAAACATAGAACACCACAAATATATACATCTTTGTGTCCCTTTTCCTGACCATCTCCTTGATGCTTCCTTTCCTTCTTCCTTTCTTTTATGACCCATCTCCATGGAGGAAGAGCTACGCTCCCATAAAATGAGGAGATTCTGAAAATGTTTCTCACCTCTGAAAGGAGAGCTTCCAGGAAAATCACTTTTATTAACATTTCTTCCTCCAAAGGAACTCCATGGCATGTTCTTCTACCATACACTAAATTAAGAAGCAGAAGGGACAAGCTTCCTTGTGAATGGCTTACTTAAGACAACTTACTGTAGCAAGAGTAGAGATAACCACCAATGATGCTATTGTTCAAATTGCCATTGGTGAATTGAGGAAAAAATAGTGATAAAGCAGTAGCAAGTATAAAAAGGGGAAATCTTGCCATACCAGCACACCAAAATGAGGGCTGGTATTAAACTCATTAACCCTTCGGCAACTCCTCCTCGCTTCTTTTGCTTCACACAACCACCAAATGACTTCAGTCAGGTACTTTCTGTAGGGGGTGAGACAGTTCTGCTCAACAGAATAGGGCCTCTTTCCCTTTCAGTTCCCCTTCAGCCCAGCCACAAAGGACTCAGTTCCTAAAGGCTTCTCTCAGAGTCCCACAGCATTGCCCTCACTGGCTCTCCACAGCATTTAGTTCCCTCAGTTTCTACTGAATTGCCAAAAGTCATACGAAAAAGAAACAGCTTTGCCCCAGATTGACTCAGTCCTGGAGCTTTCTTTTTCCTGCAAGTGTTAGTAAGGGAAAAATTAAATTCTGAAGCTAATTTGTAGATCTGTCTGTCTACAGCCCTTTCCTTTTTACAGTATGGATTTTTGAGGTTTGGGATTTTAAAATTTTTTTTAATAAAACTCAGTAATGGAGTTCTTCATGTTTTAAATGGATGGCAGTTAATAGTCATTTTCAACTATTTACTGACTTTTCCCCTCCCACTCTCATTGAAAGATTTTTTTAACCACATATTTCAATTTCTTTTCACAAATTATTTCAGCAATTATTTCTCCTTATATTACACTCCAGCAATAGGAAAACTATTCTAAACTTAAAGACTGAGACAGCTTTCCAGATCTGGCTGTATATTCTAACCCCGCTTTATTCCATGATGACATCCCGTAGCCTCATTGCTGGAAATGCGCTCCCTACAGGTGTCCCAATGGGAACTTAACTGCACCTACAACAGTTCACCCCCCTGCCCAGTTTATCTTAGAATGCCTACACATGAACTGTAAAAAAAAAAATTAAATGCCACTTGTCATTTACTTCCAGACCAAATGGCCCATCTGAGGTTATATTCCAAAATTAATTCTAATGATGCTTCTGGGAGCACAGTGAGTATCAGCAGAATATCAACTCTGCCTTGCAAGATAATGATAAATTCCCATCCATTTCTTGACTTTTAAGAACTAAATTTAGCCCTTGAACACTTCCAGGTCACATGAATTTGAGATACGAATTAAATTTTAAATCTCTAATATTTTTTCCTGAGCAACTACGGATAGTATGACAAGAGCTGAACAAGACTAATGAGAAAAGAGAAGAAAGCCAACAGTCCAATTCGCTGAGGGCAACTGGGGGCAACTGTAGAAAGCTCTCTTCCCATGGAAGCAATAGTAAAAGTGATTCCACAAATGTATGTCTGTAAATTTATATTCAGTGCTCCTTCACCACCAAAACAAATAAACCTGTATCTTTTGTTGATATTTATGTCTGTTTTTGTAGGGCTACCAAAGAAAGCCAGAGCCAGCGCCAAGCAGAACTTGTAAGCACCGTGCTCTGAGACACGTCAGGCTTGTATTACCCAAAACAAATACTGGTCAAAGTGGAGATAACATTTAGACATTTGCTTTAAAGTGTAGCATCCCTTCCACCTGCCAGTGCCGGCCGCTGAAGATCCAGTCTGGTTAGCATATCACTGACAGGCTGATGAGAAAGCTCCTGTCAGACACTGGCCAGCCGGGTGCTGGAGACGGAGCGCATGGCCCCAGCTGACTAGTTAGGCAGAGACTGCAGAGGTACAATTACAGAGGCATATGACAAGCTTTCATGCTTGAGTGACTTGAGAACCGATGACATGGCTTTAAACAGCAATCCTTCCTACCTCCGGTCACAAAACAGCAATAAGTCAACTGATGCACTGTTGTAAAATCATGATTTATTCCTTTGCTTTGAATACATGAGAGTGTGGTATGATGTTCTGGTAGACTACCACAGCAGGTGCACTTGGGGCCAAAACATCTAGGGCCTGCCTCCAGCATGCATAAAATCAATGCTGTAGCTCAGCCTTCCTGGAAAAGCCAACCCCAGAACCTTAATAATTTATAGAAAGACTGAATTAAAAAATTATTTGTACTGAAACACATACAGCTCTGTGCAACTAATAAGAATACATGCAGATGCAGTGATGTGTGAGGAAACAGTGTTGTGAAAGAACATACAGCCTGACATTTAGGAAAGGTCTTCCTTTTGCTGCTAAAGTGAAATAACAGCCACCTCTGTGAGTATATCAATCCCTTTGTTTCATTCATCCTTTCGCTTAATCTAAAACCACATAATTTGTTTCTCTTTCACAGTTTACTGTTCAAAAGCCAGAAATGGTAATTTTTGCTACAAACAGATCTTACAGAGCATAATCCTCAGGCTAGCTGAATCCATCTCGCTCTAACACTAAGCCTGAAGCAAGCTGTGAGGTTGGTGATAATCACATTATTAAAGTGTTTGGAAAGTCAAGTTAATAGAAGAATCAACAGTTAGGGCAAATAATGACCCAGAAGCCACCACAGAATGGAGTGGTGGGAAGCTTCCACTTGTATCTTAGGAGTAATTGGAAGGACTAGCAGACAAATACCTTCACTGAAGGAATTTTTAAAGGGGATAAACCCACAGAAAATCAATTTAAAGGGAGATGCAAAGAAAACATATCTGCAAAATTCTGAAGATGCACCTAAAACAAAGCCTGCTTGGCTGAAATAGAATAGAAGCTGAAACACCCTAAAGACGGTTCTCTTTTTTCTGTTTTTGGGGGTTTTTTAATTAAAAAATTCTACTCAGCAACTTAAAATAGGCAATCTTCTTTTCTTTTGCTTTTTCCTCTACACTAAACTCTTTTAGATATAGCATCATGTTTTGCCCCCTTTCTTCCATACTAGGACTGATCCTTTACTTAAATATAATGACAGTATGAAATTAATAGGGCAGAAACGGTAGACAAAGAATTCCTGAACATAAGTAAGTGCAGTTTTCCATTCCTGGCCCCCACAAGAAGGGCAAGGAGAAAGTGAGCAGGGCCTTGAATTATGCCTTTTTTTATCAGTCACTGCCCTGAGATAGTGAACCAAAACAGAGCTGATAACTTGAAGGTGACATCACAACCCAGTCTCCATGAACTGACATAAACACTTGATATTCAGTTAACCCCAAAGATAAGACACAACTCCCTTAACAGAAAGTTGCGGTTGACTGCACTATTTTTGAACAAATAATCTTTCCTAGTATCAAGCTGTAATTGAGGAATATCAAAACAGGAACTTTGCAACAGAAAGTACCAGTCTGCTGTATTTTGTATGCAACAACAAAACAGCACAAAGCTTGCGAAGGTTGATGTCCAAATACACTCCATTTGCTTACTGCACTACATCAAGCAATCCCCATGTTAAAGAAGAAATATCTTTTGCCAAAAACACACTTAATCATTCTTGGCAATTCAATTAAATTCTTACAGGCAATACTGGAAAGTATTTCATTAACTTTTTAAACTATATTGCTCTGTAAAGATGCAAGCTAGGCATCACCTCTGTTCTGTTCATGAAAGAGATTCGCAGGCTTCTGTGAGCTGAAGCTCTTAATAAGCCAGGTATACTTTTCTGTTTTATCAGAATCACTAGTGCAAGTGAAAATTAACCAATCCTGTGTCAAAAGTGGGTCCAACATGATGTGGCAGTAATTTTCTTTAGCTATGAGTTAAGTAATGCTAGTAGACTGAAAAAGCAACCAGAAAAAAAGTGAAGCTGATGTGCACTCCTTTTGGATTTGGCTTGCAAGCTACTATTTACATTCATAGCTTGAGAACACTCTCCAGGACATCCAAACACCACTACAAATGTCTGGAAAGTGACATAAATAATTTTCAAGTGAAGACACCAGAAAGATGGCTTTTAATTCATTAAAAGGTTAGGAATAAACAGCCAAAGGTAAACAAAGTAGTAGTTTCTCACAACCAGAATATTCTATCTGTGAAATGTGTAATTGTGTAATGACTTCCAAAGAAAAACCTGATCACTTAAATAAGGTGGTCTAGATCAGCAGTCTAATGCTGGTACTTCCTCTTCTCTTGTCACATCATAGCAACAGAGATCAGCTGAGATGTTCAGCCTAACAAAAACAAGTCCTAAGCAGATCCAAATGTAGGCTGAGAGTACAATTCTAAATCATGTCAAGCAGACGGACACGTGCTCACCTGCAGAATGAATCTTCCACGGGCTCAGAGCTGCCATGGCAATTCCTATCTCCTCTTTACTGGAGCAGTAAAACAGGGCTGACTGGGGCATCATTGGAGCTGAGGTTTTTTAATGGTGTATTTCTTTTTTTCCCTTTTTTTTCCCCTTTAATATACCAAGCTGTGTTTCAGACTAGCAAAGTGAAAAAAAATTCTGATTCCACAGTTTTGCTACATCATGTGAGCTTCTGCTAAGACAGGTTCTTTGAAAGGGCTTTCCCTTCAAAATCTATTTGCCCATTCAGGTCTTAATACTATGTTGCAAAGCACAATTCTTTCCCTATCCATTTCAGGAAGGGGAGGGGAGCATGGAGAGGAGAAAGAAAATCCTGTAATAAAACACAGGAATTTCCTAAGAAAAGGTAACATCTTTGATGGTCAAAAAATCTATCATAGACTAGTAATGTGAAGATTGTCTAAATTAATTTCATATTTATTTTGCTGGGTTTTAGCTGTTCACGTGGCCTGTGCTTACATGAGCCCATGTTTGCTTCACTCCAGCTCCCAGGACTGACTTAGCTCCAAACCCTGCAGAGCTGGGAAAGTGCTGCCTTTGTGCACTGCCCTGACTGCAGTGCTGGTCACAGATCCAGGGACCCAACACCATGCTGTTTAAAAAAGTAATAAGACAATTAAATAATTGCTACTGCACCTAGAATTGTAAAACCTATCAGCCTTTTATGACAATCCTGAACCTTCTCTATCTTCCATTTACTTTTGACTCAAAAAAATTGAAAGTACTTTTATCCACTATTTATAATCAAAGAATTGTCACTCTTTACAGCACCTGCAAATCTTTGAAAATAGTAATTTTTAGTACTATATCCAACCTTGTACCCATGTGATCATTTACTGGGTAGTGCAATTAGCAGTGCTCAGAAATACAGAATTGATTTTCCACCACAGAGAGCATATTAAACAATATGTTTTATGCAGCATTCTTCAAAAAACTTTAGGTAACTTAAGTGCTTAAATTTTAGGTAAAATTTAGGTGCTCAAAAGGCTAAAGATTCTGCATAAGAATTATACTCTCTGATTAAAACTTGGTTATAAAGTGACAGTCTTGTAACTTTTGCCAAACTGACTTGGGAGTATTTTCAAAATATAAGGGATTTTAAAAATCTGTAAGATTCTCTGAAGAGTAAAATAAAATGGCATCTGAATATTTAGGCATACTTTCCAAACAAAACGCAACATTCTTTTATTAAGCAGCCTAAGCAGGCATAAGGATGGAAAAGAAACATTTTAAGGTGGGCAGTAGCTCAAAACCTTTAATTAAAAATCTGCTATTTTGAGTTGTACATTACTGACAGTCTGAAGAGCGGCTCCAAATCAGAGATATTACAGTGTGCACTCCCAAACCACTCCAACAAAGATGAATCTACCTATTACCAGGTTAGGATAGCAGCTATTATTAGGGACCCTTGATTTCTTTCAAGTAGCTCCAATGGAATAAGCCACAAGTGAATAATAAAGATCTTATAATAGCTCTTAAGAATTCTTTTTAGGTTAGAAGGCACAGAAATGAACTCGGGAGAGTTAAAGAACTCTCATCTCCTGATAAGAAAAATAATTAACCTGACTTAATGTATCTGAGTAGGTCTTACATAAATCAGACTTTTGTACTTCAAGAGCCAGACTAAAACCATATATTAGGAGAGTATGTAGATATTGTCTTATAAGTACACATGGAACATATCTAAAACCACAAAGGTCTGCAGGTCATTTTGTGAAATGTTCAATATATCCTACTTAAAAGGAGATGTGTGAAGTACTTACAGTGCTTAGTTTGCTGGAGGTAATAATGATTCGTCTCTCATGCAACATACTGGCATAAAGTTGCAGCATGTTGTTCACATCCACAGCAACAAAATATTCAGTGAGGTTCCTCTGTTTAAATAAAAAAATGTTAACAATATAGCAACAGTAGTAGCTAAGTGGAACATTTGATATATATTACTTGTGAACATTTTTGTCTAATTAGTAGGTGGGGAAAAAAAACAACCCCAAACTATTAAAGAAATCCCTTTGCACCAAAATTTGTGCACTTTAAAAATAACTAATGGGATTTTACAGCAAATGAAAAGTTAACTGTGGCATAAGTTATTAATATTTTGCTCATTTCATTACACTTGTGACTTAGATTTGCCCTTTTGCATTTTCAAATTCAAAAAAATATGAGATTGGGTATTATATCAATAGCAACATATGTTTTTAAGGTGACCATTACTTCCAACCCAGGAACAGATCTTCCACCATGGTGATAACTGTTCTGTCACAACTACAGTAATAAAACTGCTACTTTGCCAGGGTCTCCCAAAGTCAGCACATTTTATTCCATTTCAAGTACAGCAAAACAGCTTGTTGAACAATACCAAGCTTTTGCTTGAGCTGTGTGTGCCAGGACATCAAGGTGGAAGGTACTGGGTTTTTCCTGCAGCCACCCCTTTGACCCCTGGTAAGAATCCCACTGTGGGGTTTAATGAGAGGCAAAGTCATCAGCACCTTCCATTAATAGTTCAGACATCAGAAAAGTGGGGGAAAAGGAGAAAAAGGGCGGGGGGGGGTGGAAATCTCTGTGTTCCAGCTGAATCTAACAGTTACTTCTGCAGGGTGCAGCACCAGAGACACACAAGTTCTGAATAAGCTAAAATAGCTACCAGCAAAATTGCCTGGGAAAACAGCAAATTTCTCCAAACACGTATAAAAATATACTAATACAGCACTCAATATGCAAAACATTTAATTCACACATTCATTATCATATCTGCAACCAGAACTGCTATTCATCTCTTCTCAGGGACAACACTGCTACTGAATGTTCATGTAGGAGATCAAGAATAGGCCCCGGCAGAAGGACAGACATCAACAGTGGAATTGTACACTAACATTCTATTCTGGATGTGGCCAACACACAGCAGCAAGGTCACCCAGCCCTGAAAAAACAGCCGGGGCAGGATGAGTAGGAAAAGCTTCGGAGTGGGGTGACTGCCTTTTTGGATATATTGCAACATTAAAGAAAAAATAAAATTGAAAAGACAAACAAAGATCCAGTGGTCAATCCAGTTTCATTCAAATTCATAAACCCATTATTAATTTCAAGACATGGAGTATTAGAGTTATTCTTGATCCACACTGCATAGAATTTTGGAAGAGATAAAAACCAGTGATTTAGGGCTACAAACACTCAGCTTTAGGAAAAAACCTCTGGTCTTTCAAATGTTACTTTTAAGGGGTTGTCAGAGGCTGATGCACCATGAGAATCTCAGTCCAGTTTACCCTGGACACCCTCTAACACTGCAGTTGAAAAAGCTGTGTTAAAAAACAGTTCACAGTCTTGTACAGACCAATTTATCCTTGGAAGACAATCACAGTTATTTCTTTGTTATAGCTAAAAAGTTACTGCCCCTGAAATATGTGAACCTTACAATGAAAGGTAAAAAAATTAATTTTATTGCTAATTTACTGTAATTATCTCATCTCTTCACTCCTTGCATGTTCTAACTCTCCATTAGTACCTTACTATTTTGATTCATACTGAAAGGATGAGACTTTTATTAGTGGAGTAAAAAATAAGTATAGAAAGGCACCTTAAAATTATTTTACCTTTCTTGAACCAGAAAAATAAATCTACATTGGCATCATTGCAAGATCCTTCATCAGCCACATTTACAGCAAGACGCTTTCCTGTATTTTCTTCAATTTAAGGCCATAACACACCTCCTAGCCTCCAAAACTATATTTTATTAGAACACCAAATAATAATTTAAGAGATTCCTTAAAAATAGAGGCATTCAAAACATAAGGTAACACAGATGACAATATACATTTAAAAACCAAGCCCTGTCCTGCCCAATGAGCCCTAGCAACAAGTGTCCTCTCTTTTATCCCTCCATCCAGCAACTTCCCCTGGTTTCTTGAGTTGCAACATGGTCCATGCCACCTTCTCAGAGTCCTTCCCAGCAGCAAAGATGTACCCTCAGGCCTCCTCTCTGCTACCAGCACCCTCCTGCTCCTCCCCACTGGTGTTTCCCGGCTCGGTATTCTTCCCTGGCACGTCCCACCCTGCATCCCGCAATGCTGAGGAGCCGGGAGCAGCTCCTGCTGCCCCAACACCACCATCCACCAGGAACGAGCTCTGGGGCACTGCATGATTTTGGGAGCCCCCACAGCTTAACTTCCAGAAGGAAGTCACTGTTTGAAAGTGTACAAACACACACCTATACAGCCATACACAATCCCAGCTTTCGAGGCTGGAGGGGAAAAAAGGACCCTTCAAAGCTTTTATGAGATGCTATCTAGCTAAACACGTCACAGAGAACGTGATCTGAGATTTCCCATTTGCAATTCACCCACAGCACCATCACGGATTTAGCACCTACAGAATGCAAGTCTTCATAAAGAAAATAAAAAAAACCCAACAGCAACAACAAAAACAAAGCCCCAAACCCCCTGTTCCTGGTGCTTGGTTAGCATTCAAGTGTATGCAGGTACAGCATGTTTTCAAAAAGCCTGAAACAATGCCTCCTGCATATCTTGATGGCTGAATTTGCAGCTGAGCAATGCAGTGTTTAAAGGGCAAGTATTCAAATAAAACACAAGGTGCAGAAGTAGAATATATTTCATGTAAGTAATCCTAGTAAATGCAAAGAAGCCAAGTAACTACGAGCAAAGGGTGGATATAGCAGTGGTCAGAAATGCCCTGTTAATGCTTTAAAATGGGTTAATGAATGCAACAGTAACTACCAACTAAAGGTTGCAATAACAGACATCAATCATTTCTAAAAACAGTCTTAGCAAAAAAAATCTCTTCTTGATAAAAGCAAAAGTTCAGCCCAGCCCAGAATGAGGTTAAATAAGAAATGGAATACTTACACTTTCAGGGATAGTTGGCAATCCAGTTATATCAGGAGTAATGAAATAGGAGTGCTAATCGATGGGAGAAAATAATTGATAATTTATGCACAGAGGAAAAAAAAATCTTTTCATAAGAACCCAGCATTTAGGATTTCTGACCCCATCTGTGTTTAAGCAAATAGCCATTTTTCTAATAACGTTCTTATTGCTGCTAGACAAAGAATTAAGCAGATCACGACATGAAATGACAAGCTCTGGTTCTGCACAGCACAAAACAAAAGGAACAAAATGCTGGGCTGCAGTTTTGAAATAACACTGAAATTAAGCCAGCTTTAAATGTTGTCATGAGCCTGAGAGTAGCATTGATTAAATTAAGCATTGAATTAAAAACTGCAACAAAAAAATGCTAAAGGACAAAATGTAAATTTAGAATGGAAAAGAAAAACCATTCACATGAGAAAAATATTTAGAATAGGAATATTATTACTTGATATAAATTCTCTTTCCAAACATCTTTGAATCAAAAATGTGGTAACAAAAATGCAAGATCTGAAGCCTAAGATCCTGCAATCATTTATGAAATACATTAACAATTTTATGCATCTTAGTTTGAGGCCATCTAGGATGTAAATATAAAATGAGTTAAACTAAAACCAGATGTAATGTAAATTAACTCTCATTAATCCAATGCTCCTATTAGTTATCAGGCATAGATTTAGCTCAGTAATTTTAAGGCATTTTTGCATGTTAGTCTAAATTTTGAAGGAGAAAAAAAATGACTGCCTGTTAAGTAAACAAGATAATTATTAATTTTTCTAGCTTTTCTTTGTTTTTTACAGAATTTTGATGCTTTTTCAGACTTTTGTTTTTACGGTATATTTTTACGATTATAATTAGCAACACAAAGACATAGCTTGTTCCAAAGTCAAACTTTAAAAAGATATACCAAAACCAATCTATAAGACTTAAATGTGCCTTGCATTCAAGAAAAAAAAAATTAATACTATTAAGTCTGTGTAGGAGACGTATTAAACCAGCTTGATACATTTAATAGAAAATTTTCCCCACAAATTAGGTCATTTGGCAATAGTTAAAATTAGGGGGAAAAATTGGCTTAAAAAGGCATCCCATAAACATCATACCACTTGCACAATAAATATCACAGGTATTGTTTCACATCAACACAGGAAAAAAATTTTTTTTCCTCCTCTCAAGGAGAGAAAAATATTCAGATTAGATTCAGATAGAATGCCTGCATTCTTCAGAAGTATATTGAGAACAGAAAAATTATTCCCTATATGTAATAAGGTCACAGAATATTTATCAAAAGATTTCTGAGTAATGAAGTTATTAACTCAGAGAAGTAATTATTTCTAATTAACAAAGTAATAATATTTTGCTCATTAAACAGAAAAGGAAGCCAGAACTATGAGAAGCAAAAGCCATTACAGCAGTCATTAAGGGTCATAAAGTAGCAAAAATACTGTGGTATGGAGTCCTTGCACATCTTTGTGAACTCCCTTAGGAAGACAAATGACCTTGGAAGAGATACTAAATTAATAGCTGTTGTCCTGTATAAAGTTTTCTCTAAAAAGGCCACTGGAAAATGCAAGTTTTGCTCATCAGTTCAAAGGTTTGATTTTCGTAGCAGTTTTTACCAAAGGATTATGATGCAAACACACATAGCTCTGAAGCTGGATTTAAACAGAAAAGGTACGTTAAGATTAGATGGGTCATTTAGGCCAAAGACAGCAGCAGAATTCCCAAAGGACAGGTATAAATAAGCCTCAGATCAACAGAGATGTCCTATAGCAAGTGATTATTTCTTTAATTATTATAGCTTTTAGATAGTCAGTGCCTTTTAGACTCACCGATACAAGACAAGGCTGTTTTTTCAAAACTTGCTCACTTGCAAAAATCATCTCTTGGTTCTTATGCAAGATGAGAGAAAGATGGAACAGTTGACTTTTGAGTTTTCCAACAAGAAAGGCCAAAGCTGGCTCTACTGCTTGTGATATTCCATGTTTAAAATATTGGTTGAAAGTAAGTTTTATTCCTTTTATTCCTCCCTCATTTGAATTCAGACTTAGCTAGCCTTCCCAATAACTACAACATTTTAAAAAACCAAAACAAACAAAAAAAATTTTTGTTTTTATTTTGTGGTATGGAGTCCTTGCACATCTTTGTGAACTAAATTATTTTTAAGCTCAGGTTTCATAGAACAAATGACCATCTCATAAATTTCAGCTGCAGAGTATTTGTTACTGGGACCAACAGGTGAGAGTAGAACTTGGTCCCTAACTGGACAAAGGGATTTTGGTGTCTCCTGACCAAAGATTGCCGGGAAACACCACATATCCAGATACTGGATGTAATTTCTGCACGGTTTTGCGCACACAATCCTAAGGACCACTGTGGTCTGCCACTCAAACCCTTCTGCAGCATCCCTGAGCCTTTACCCTGCAGCACATCTGAGTGAATGGAATCTGAACCAGACTGATCCTGGCATGAGGAAAAGCCACCTCAGGATGTCATTTCTACAATTATTTTTTAGACTGTAATTTCTTTTTAAGTCTATTACTACTGATGGTTACAGTCTAGCTTTTTTTACAATATCTGAGAAGATAGAAAGAAACATCAAAACCAAAGACTAGAACTAAAAGTCGCAATAAATATTTCCCTGCTCCCTGCAGCATTACAAAAACAGAGATGCCTTTAGATCCAACAAGCATTGGGATTCCAGCTGACCCACTCCTCCCTGCTCTGCCCTATCTGAACCCACAATACTTGCTTGACTGTCCCTGCAGCCAAGCATTTGGCAAGAGGTTTGCATTTCGATAGCCATTGTTCAGCAAGCAAGATTACAAAACTCTTTGATATAACTGGAACAAGGCATAATTGAGAAAAAACAATTCCAAAGTCAGACAACATTGAATTAAAACCAACAAGTATCGACTTTATAGCAAGCAATCTGTCATTTCAATTTAGCGAGCTGTATTTACCAAGACAGCCATCTCCACCTTCCCCACAACACTCATTTTGAGGTGAGCAAGTTATGGACAAGATGAACTTTGTGAGAATACAAGGGAAAATATATTTAAAACTTCTTTATGTCCCACTGAACCAGGGGAGTTTTGAAGGACATTTTATAAAGCATTTTAGAGTTGCCAAATTATAATTGGTTGTAATACTACAATTAATGATAGCAAAATATTATTTGAAATACAGAAGTATTTTTGGCAAAGGTGCTAGGAACTGAAACATTACACTGACAATGGAAAGAAAAAACGTATCAACAGAAACAATTCCAATTGCAGCCTCAAATCCAGTTCATTGTTTTGGTGGAAAACAACACACAAGACGGGAAGGACTTTCAAATACAGTCAATTAGCACTGTACAAAGTGGGAAAATATTAGGTCTCTACAGCCTAGTGAAAAAACAAGGAATCTGAAATATGAAAAATTAAAATAAAATAAAGGTAGCATTATGTTAAGCAGCAAGGATCAGTAACTGCTGGAACAGAAGTGGTAGACTCCATTTTTCCTGCCTTTATAATAGGGCCAGATGCTTTTCTAGAACCTGTGCTTACTTTAATTGAAGTACAGGGCTTATTTCTAAGATATATGAGCTAAAAGTCACAAGAAGCCACAAAATTAAGGTCAAGATAAAGAATCTAACAATATTTCAGTATGTGTGGAAGTAAAGCCTTTACAAAATCACTGCTTGCTGTGTCCTGCAACGTGTGACGGTTCAACCAAGACCCAGCTATTTGCCCACTGTGTGTGGTGAGTGCAGTAACTGTACAGATGCTCTGAACATGCACAATGGCTCAGAGACAGCACAGGTTCTGGGCTGGCTTTATATTTCACACAATCTCTACAAATGTGTTTAAATATGCACCCACAAGCTAATTCTGGTTAAAATTTCAGGAACCATAACAATGACATATCCACTTTTTGATGTTTCTGCAGCAACATCACCTTGCCCCACTATCACCATCCCATCCCACATCACAAAAAGTTGGAGCACAAAAGCAAAGGAGGCCTGGACACGTTATTTCACCTGAGATATACTGAAAGTTCCACATAACAGAGTGTACTTCTACTGTTCTTCCTACAGCATTTTTGTATGATTAAGCAAAACTAGGAAAAAGGGGAAGAAAGATGGGAAAGCAGCCAGCTTTCACAGACTTTTGACCAATCCTGAAACTGTACCTACTCAGACATAAGAGGCAATAAAACTAAGTTAGTGTCTCCTGATGCACAGCAGGAGAAACCAAAATTGTCTACATTAAACAGCTGGAAGCACAAAAAAGTAGTTCTAGCACTGTCAGATCCCACTGCAGTTTACTTTCTCATCCATAGAGCAAAATTCAAATTTCTTCTTCTTTATGACTACGACTTTTAGAAAACAACATGAGGCAGAGACAGACTCTACTCTGCACAGAGGGAAAAAAAGAGGTTGTCCAAGCCAGTTAATGATGGGAAGCAACACAAATTTACTCTTTCAAAGGGCTGAGGTTTCTTTTTCTTTCAACTTTACCTACTATTTCATAGTCACTAGGAATAAAACAGAAAAAATACTTACCACACTTAAACTGACTAAAGCATTCGCCTTTGGCACAGGATGGCTATACAATGATTTCAACAAATCATTTGAGTCATTTTCCTATAGGGAATACATTTTAAAGTTAATTAATTATCATATAAAAACTAATTACTATTTACTATACATCAAACTACATATTGACAAAGAAATATAAATATTTAATAACCAAAACAATTGGAATTCTTAGTGAAGTATTTAAATATTAAGTATAAAATTCAGGCCAGCTTTGTATCTCATAAAATGATTGTATCTGCAAGCTAAGCCAATCTCTCACGTTTCCTCACTCACTCCTTAAGGGATTCACATCATTTGCAACTGACAACTGGGATACCATATCTAGCTGGTCTGTATATCCTGGACATCATCTTCCTAAAACCGTTAGCCATGACATAGGTTTATTTAAAAATTTATATAATATGTTTTATCAAAACATAAAAGTTAATAAAGTTTGCTAAAATGTACTTGCAGCTACCTGGTTTAACTGGGATCTGTCATTTGGTCTCTAGAAGGGACATTTACTTGGGAAAGATAAGAGATTGGAGCTTTCATTCAGTTTAGGGGTTTTGTTCATGGAGATTAAATTCCTCATGTTGCCAAAGTAAAACCAAAAGTATCAATGACAAGCTAGGGCCAGCTTTTAAACACATAGTTTTGAGTTTACAGGAAGCTTCTGCCTCTCCCTGTAAGAAGAGGCTGCTACTGGACCTCATAGCAGGGAACAAGGCTTTGGGTCTAGCTCTTGGTCAGTGCCTGGGCCAGGAGGGAGCAGCGTCCTCCCACAGCCTCCTGAGCACCAGGCATGGCTCCAGGCAGTGGAACAAACTGCTTCCATGCACTGCTACAACTCTCTGACCCACCAAAGCACTTGCCCCAGCACATAAAACAACAAACCATGCTACCTAAATTGCTTGAAGTAATAACTGCAATGCCAGCACTGGTGATCAAGACAATCCCTATCCCCTTCTCTCAAATACAACCTAAATAACAGTTTTTTCTACTACAGTGAAATAGGGACCAAAACCAAGGTCTAATTATAGCATTTGTAAGAGTTATATATATTCCACTTCATTGAATGACACAGCTAATACCAAACCTTCCTATTTATCTTTTTGCATAAAATATCATCATTCTCTATAGTCCATTTACTATAATGCATAATTATTGCTTATTCTATACTTCATATATTTTTGAAATGTCAGCTTTTCCAGTATACAGCATATGGCTAAATATTGATGCTTTTTTTTTAAATTGAAATCTAATACACTAATATAAAGCAGAAAGGTATAGCTTTAATGTTCTCAGTAAAGACAGATGCCAGTAGCTCCTTTGCTGTGTAATCTTGGAATACATCTAATTGCTCATGAATATGCAAACTAAACTATCATGATTCTTCACCAAATGCTGTAAGTAATTTTGTCTTGCTACTTGAGATGTCAGAATTACAAGAGGTAGTTTTTAGTTAATATGAAGGGTGAAACAGTACATCATATTTTATATAGTTCTGAACAGAAGTGTTTGCAGCTGATAATCAGATAGTTCCAGAGAGCTACAGTTTACAATCAATACATCATGCAGCTCTCCAGTGATGTGACACTGCTCACACTTCACACAGGACCTGTTTATGCTGAGACTGACACGTTATAAAGGTATATTTTCAGCAGCTTTTTTAGAATAATGTGGGATTCAATTGACTGTGGAAGCTGTATGTTCAAATGCTTTGAATTTCAGAAAGAGGAATAAAACTTGCTTCTAAATCCTACTAAAACCTTAAAACTTTTAAACCGTATAGAATCCCTTTACAGTATTTGAAGTTGTGACTAATAGTTCAAGAAAAATATTTTATACTAAGAACAAGAATATGTAAAATTACCTGTTCTTTAGCCAAATAATCTGCTAGGGTATTTAGGAGCTTGTAGTATACCTCAAACCATGGCAGGTAACTAAAACAGAAGGAAAAAAGTGTTTTAATAAAATATCAATGTATTTTTCCAGTGCTTATAAATACTGTAATGATTGATCTGACTTGCACGTTTTTATAACATCTCTACATACAAATAAAAAGTATATCAAACTTTTCCCCAGAAATTTAAGTGGCACATCACTGACAGACAGTATAGATAGATGGTTTCTTTATGCTGGATACTTTCATGAAGTTCCATTAAGCACAGATTAACTCATAATACTTAGACTTCTTAGCATTTTCAAGCCACTAAAAAAACATTTGAAACGTTTTCTAATCTCATTCCCACTATCATAAATTGTTACAGATTTCAGCAGTGATTTGCAATTTTGAAATGCTACATTTTCGTTTTCCTATACCTGCTGCTTTCCTGGAGAATGAAGAACAACTTTGTTTGGGCAGACCAGGTACCTCTTATTTGACAAGTGGTGCAATGCTGTGCAATAGTAGAGATGTCACATTATATGTAAGAATACTGGTCTCCCTACAAAGTCATTTTTATAGATAAAATTAACTTCCAAAAATAAAAAAAAATCACCAATACTGCAAACACAAACACACTAATGCATCTATACTTAAGAGACTTTTAAAACAAGTCTGCAGCCCATGAGTGCAATACTCTCACTGAGTTAAACAGAATCCAAGACAAATAAGACATAACTGAAGAGTATAAGAAAAGAAACTCAAACACAGTGGTATCAGTTCCAATTTGCCATCTGTTTATAGAAATTATCTTTAACAGTGATATCATCAGTGACCACATGCTACAGAACTTTCCACCATCACTGTTTAAGATATTAAGTCTGATAAACTAAATAATAACAATATAAATTATGCCTTATTTACAAGTTACATACCTTCTCATGACTGTTAGAATTTTATTACAAACATTACTGAATAGGT
The DNA here is from genome assembly GCA_013399835.1 of Leptocoma aspasia. Taxonomy (NCBI): domain Eukaryota; kingdom Metazoa; phylum Chordata; class Aves; order Passeriformes; family Nectariniidae; genus Leptocoma; species Leptocoma aspasia. Next base: position 253,477 of record VXAX01006189.1, on the reverse strand, counting down.
AATATTATAGTTAATATTAGTTCTCAGAGATTAGAATGGGGAGCTGGAAAGGAAATAGTGCCTGAAAGGTTTTCAGAACATTTCATATCCATATATAACACTACTACAGACTTCATTCTTCAGTGCAAATCCACAGACATGCATTTCTCAAAGGCTTTAGAGCACGCTGAGGACAGACCTTAAATTTCAAATGTATATATTCCAGGAAATATGCTAACTGCAACTGCAAAAACCCAGTATGCAGAACCGAAATGTTTTCCCTGATAGGAAAAGGAAAGCTCTCAGAGGAAACCCTGACTGGTAGAGAAGCCAAGTACTGCTTTGTGCAGTGAGTCCAGTGAAGGGTTATGTTTTCTTTGTAACACCTCTGTTCTCAGTATGCAGCTGGCAAGGCTTTAGAAACAGATCCTGATTCTTAGGGTAAAGAAAAAGCACAGCAGAAATCCGAACACAGTTACAGTTAATGCATTTTCTAGAAATCTTTGCTGTCTTTATAAATGCTTAACTACTGGCTCCTAAAAAACCAAAATCAAAACAAAAAAACCACAAAAATCCATCATGAATTTACTCTTGCCAAGCCAAAGAAGCAGAGGCAATGATTTCATGACTTCCTTTAAATCCACCATATTAATGTCTTTATCACACTTTACCATACATTGTGCTGGCTATTAATCGAAACAACATCAACCACTTAATGCTCACAGACATTTTCAATGCTTGGTATTGCTGACAGTGGTTAAGGTGTGACATTATTACATTTGTTTTTCAATATATTCTTAATATAATCATAACATTTACTTTAGTGCACCTCTGTAAGGCTATTCACTGCTTACAGGTGTGAACATTCCATGCCTTTGTAAAACACCCACCATATCAGCACCTAAAACACCTGATCTTTGAGCATTCTTCAACCTAGGACTCCTGTTCTATTATCTCCTCAAATCATGCTAACCTGGTTTTACACATTACTGAAACACAGCACAGAGAGGAAAACAGAATTAATTGTTCACTGCAGTGTCCAGAGTTTCTACAAATGTCAGAGCTGTGGAACAGCTTCACAGCCCAGAATTACAGCAGGGACTGGAACATTGTCCTAGCATTTTGTCAAAGTCAAGGTACAAGGTAGGTATAAATCACAAAGTATTTTAATAACACTGCACACACAAATGGATAACACTACCAAAAGGCTTCCCAGTTTCTTGCTATCACCCCTGTGTTAACAGTATTCATGACACCAGCACATTTTGCTGTAGACTACTCCGAAATCTCATCTGATAATCTACTTTTGATAATGAACATTTATGAACAGCATTCTATAAGAATAAATTCTCCTATTTCAATATAATATTAACCATACTTCTTTTCTATATGCATGATCTCAGCTCCCCTATTACTGAGAAAAGAAAATTAAATGCAATTTTTAAGCATTCAAAAAGGTCAAATCTTTGAAATTAATGAACCCTAAAAGAAAGCCAAGGGAGATTTTTATTTCATACTGCAAGCCATGCTGACCAGAGTACTTGCATAGAAATTTCTTCCCTTAGCAACATCAGGTTGATGATACACTTCCATTTCTTTGTGCAACAAAACCAGTAAGAAAAACATCCTACTTGACCATAGTTCATGAAAGTCAGTTTCCTTTATGAACAGAAAGAATAGTAAAAAATTGCTTTAAGCCTTATAACCACAGACACAGGGTTAACATAATTTCAATGTGCCTCTTCAACCTGAAAAATTCAGGAAACCAAAACAAGTACTCCATTACATTACATGGCATGAAACCAAAGGTTGCCAGAACCTGTCCTCTGCTTCTTTGCTACATAATCTTCAGTTCTCCAATAGTATGGCCTAATTGCAAAAGCTTTTGTCAATATTTCTAATTATAATGTGCTTCTACAAAATATTACAAAAATCTACTGGAAAGCAAAAAATCCCTTTATATTTTTCTTTTATGTATTTGCTAATTGTAATCCATTCAGCATAATAAAGAATCATTATACCTGTTCTTTACATGAACAGTAAAGAATGCATTTGCATGTGTGCATATACAATGCACCTCTCCATTCAAAGTAAACACAGGTGCGTTTGTTCATAATAAAGACACCATCAGGTGGTTTTTTAGATTCTCAACTCAAAGACCAAGTGCAAGCTCTTTGCAATTTGTTAAATCCTCAAGGCTCTCAAGCAGCACTTTTGTCCTCTTTCATCATAGGCTAATTTTGGAAGCACGTTTGTTGATAATCCTATTAATTGATTTGGACTACTCTAGTAAACAGACTTATTTGTAGATAAACACCGGATGATAGAGGCTTTACATCCTTATCCAGTATATCATATTGAACAAAGAATTGTATATGGAATCACAGAATCCTGTAGGTTGGAAAAGACCTCTAAGACCATTGAGTCCAACCATCAACTCAGCATTGCCAATCTACCACCAAACCACACCCTAACCACCACATCTTCCTGTCTTTTAAATCCCTCCAGGGATGGTGAATCCAGCATCTACCTGGGAAGCCTGTTCCAACAACCCTTTCTGTGAAGAAACTTTTCCTAATATCCAATCTAAACCTTCTGTGGTGCAGCTTGAGGCCATTTCCTCTTGTCCCATGGCTTATTACCCAGGACAGAGCCTGACACCCACTTGCTACCCCCTCTTTTCAGGTGGTTGTAAAGAGCTGTAAGGTCACCCCTGAGCCTCCGTTTCTCCAGAACAAACAGCCCCAGCTCTCTCAGCTGCTCCTGATCAGGCCTGTGCTCCAGACCTTTCACCAGCTCTGTTGGCCTTCTCTGGACCTTCTCCAGCATCTCAATGCCCTTCCTGAAGGGAGTGGACCAAACCAAACACAGAGTTCAAGGTGCTGCCTCACCAGTGCCAAGGACAGGGGCACAATCCCTTCCCTGCTCCTGCTGGCCACACTATTCCAGGTCCAGGCCAGGATGTCCTTGGCCTTCTTGGCCACCTGTGCACAGCTGGCTCTTGTTCAGCCACTGTCAACCAGCACTCCCAAGTCCTTTTCCATCAGGCAGCTTTCCAGCCACTCTGTCCCCAGCCTGGAACGCTCCATGGGGCTGTTGTGATGCAAGGACAGTACCTGGCACTTGGCCTTGGTGGTTGGTCTGGCATTTGTTTGTATGACAGCTAAAATCCAAAAGCATTACAGGTCAAAGGATCTTCTTATCTCATCCTGTTAACAAACCTTGCAAAATTATTGAATCTTTGCTAGCAAAGTAGAACAAGTCTACGTACAGAAAATTCATCCAGCACGCAAATGTCCATTAACATCTATTAGTTGGGTAACTATTTTTTTCAAGTCAGTACAGAAATGCATTATCTGATACACACAGGTTTTAAATGGCTGAATTTTATAGAGGAGACCTGTAATATATTACTCCTACTAATTCAGAACTGGCACATTAATATGTACACTAATATGTACCTTACACACTAATGTATACCTTAACGTGTTATGGTACACACTAATATGTACCTTAACAACAGATAAAATCAAAATTAAAGTCTATTACCAGAAAAACCTCACCAACATACCTGTATTCATAAAATTATTTATGAACAGTCAGTACATTTCATAATTAATTAGCTGTCTTATGAAAACATCTAAAGGTTATCAATGAAGCCCCTTCACAGTAGAGAAGGTAGAGGAAAATCAGGTCTTTAATGCTCAATTTTAATGTATTTGGAAGCCTAAATTAATTTCAGTTCTTAAACTATGAAACCCCTACTGGCTTCTTATTTATTTTTCTTTAATTGTAGCCACGGTCCTTGAATTCCTTATGTTACAATCAATAATTGTTTGAAAAACAAATATGTAAGACAAACACAGGACAACATCCAAAAACATACAACAATTTCTCTAATTATTTCTTCCATAATCATGAGAAACATAAAAACATGGACAATATTAATAGATATATATTCCCTGATGAAGAATACAGGGCTTTTTATTTAAAAGTACAGCCCCTGTCTGTCACAAAAGCAAGCTACCAAGATCCTTCATGGCTAATTAAAAACATACTTAGCATTTTCTCTTAATCCAAATGAGCCACAAGGCAGGAGCTCAGACTTTTATTCAAAGTCATGCACAACCCTTGTTGCCATAAGTAGACTTCCACCTCACCGGTGCTTCTACTACAGCTCTGATAAAACTTTTACATTCATGAGTCAAAGGTTAAACAAAGGAGAGGAAATGTTTTCTGTCAAATAGTCAGGTAACCACTAACAGTCCTGAACTATCAGCAGGAATCTAACTTCTAGTAATCAAATAAAACTAAGGAAACTGCCTTTCCGTAGCTAAATGCCTAATGTCTAGGGGCTACTTTTCTGTCTGGAAAATTGACACAAAATGTGTAAAATTGAAACATTCTGCTTCTAAGGGATTTGCCTAAAGGAAGAGTGAAAAAGTTTCAAGCATGGTCTGAACTGAAGAACTACAAAGCCTCACCACATAAACCTGTCTTCCTTATTAGAGCATTTCATTTGGAAACGTAGGTGACAATTTTACAGTCATAAAATTAATGAAATCTAAGACTGAGCATTTTAATGATGCATTTTGTGTTCCCCTGCATACCTAAGGTCAACCTCAGAGTCCATCAAGAGTTTCAAATTATTTGTACTTTGTACTAAAACCATTCAGGTAATTCAAAATCAATGTAAACTCAGAAAGTATTATTTCCACTGCAAGCAGCAGTGATACTTAGAAACAAAACCCACAAGAATTAAGTCTACTATTATGCAAAAGCAGACATTGAAGTTTCTACTGTGCCACTTCAAACCTCAACTAGCAAAACTATTACCCAAAAATAGGAAAGGTAAAACCAGGATAAAAGATCCAGTATAGGATATGAGCTCAACAAGGTATTTTACAATATGCCTATTGTGTATCCCTTGTCTTACAGGGCTGCATTAGCTCAGCAGTTTGAGAAGAGGGAGGAGGTGACACAGCAGGATTCACACCGAGAGCTTCACCAAGCAGCCATGCAGCTTAATGAAAAGCACTGAATTAAATAAAACTTGCAAAGGAATCACACAGCATTTCTGGAGAGTAATCCAAGAGTTATTTTCTCATCTTACTGTGGTTTAGCACTTCGAATTTGGCAACTGCAGTCAAGCTCTGCACATTCATTCTAGACAATACAATACCACAATGAAGTTCCTCAAACAAAAATGCCTGAGAGAAAGCTACCTTGGGAAATTTTTATTTCACTTTATAAACATAGAGAGTATTTGAACAATACATTCTGATTTGGAAGAAAATCCTATTTACACAATTCATATACATGTGTATATAAAACGTAAAAAAAATTCCATAAAACTTATAGAGGAATTTTGTATGTACAAGTATATTTTCTGTTGCAAACTATCCAGCTTAAAGCAGGACCACGTGGCTGCAAATTCAGAGATAATTTCCTTTAATTAGTGTTTGAGATGGAGAATGAATTATAGAACAAAGTCCCATAAACCACAAGACTTTAATCTCACATGCAGCTTTCAGTTGCTGGTGTAAAACCTGAGGACAAGCAGCCTTTACTTCAGCTTTCAGTTAAGAATCCCATTGAGCAGTTGAAATTCTATCTCTTTAGAATAGAAGCCCTGGCATGGGTTAACGCAGGGCTTGGTACTATCCACAAAAGACATGTACAAGGGAAAAGCTGTGTCCTGCTCCCCACTCATCAGCCTACTCAAATTTCTAAAATATTTCCTTCCCATCACTTTGACTGGATTGCTCTTGCTCGTTTTTAGAGATTTTTAGTTACATTTCAGTTATTTACGTTGATTCAGTTAATTGTATTCAGTTATTCAGTTAATTATGACAATTTGACTATCTCTAATTGTCTTTGTAAAAGCTTCAGTTAGTAATCTTATTATAGTGCTCTTGTTGGAGGGGATACATCCATGTCCACATGGAGAAGGCAGTTTGACATGGCATTTCTGTACATCTGCACCTGTATGTTTATGTAAAAGTCCATGGCTATTGTGTACATACCTGTGATGAACAAGTAGTCTGAACTGCCCATACATCAGCCACCAAGTGCATACACACAGCAAGTATCATTTGATGTAATTTTGATATATGGACAAAAGCAAGGTTGAACACGCATACACACTTTTTATATATAAAGATAGCATTCCTTTTTTTTATTATTTTGGTTAATTTAAGAACAACAAGCACATGCAAAGGAGAGACAGATAAAATGCCCAAAGAAATCTGCTTGGTGAGTCTTCTTTCACTTGGTCGCTTCTAATGAATCTTGGGATTCAGAGCAAAAACCAGACTGGCTCCTAGAACACATCAGATGGAAACAGAGATGCATTCCTTCCATCTGAGCTAAACACAACACAACACACACATCCTGGAGATAAGCAGACTGCCCAGCTACGAGTACAATGCTATGAAGCTAGTGCTGTTATGCATTCAGCTGTGCACTGTAAATTTGAAATTGTCACAATAAAAGCAATAAAGGCAATGCTTTGAATACAGTTCAGTGAAAAATTACAGCCTGCCACTTTTCATTTTCCTACTTATTTCTACCAAGTAACAGACCACTGACTAATCTTTAGCTGATGCACATCCATGGGGAAATGTTAAAAGAAATACCCAGTTTACACCAGCTGAGAATTTACATCCTTTGCTTTGCAGCACTCCATACAGTACTTAAATGCACTTGACTGTGCATAACTAATTAAACATTGTTATAGCCACACAAACAATGCAAAAAAATTTGTTTCTAGCTTGATGAGGGAAGAAAAGATTAACTCAGAGAAAAGAGCTAAAAGCATACACATACATTCTCACTCTGGGCATTAACAAGTTATATAAAAATAAGGTATTACAGAGAAAAGGGTTAAATATTACACATTCCAAAAGCCTAAGACTTAAATTCTTCTAAGTATTACTAAAGGCATATTTCAAAGATCCCAGAAAGTAAATTAATTTCCAGAATAAAATATTTCCCTTTTGCTGCTTTCATTATATGCTAATTTTCTGGGGGTTTTTTGCAATATTTAGAGCAAACATTTATTTTTAAATTCCTTGCCAAGAAACATCCAGCTCTCAACATTAGTTTGGCATCTGTTTAAAAGTTCATTAAAATCTCGATGTGCTCTTTCTATTAATTTTAAGCACTACTCTACAAGTCTGTATATTGGCTAGTCTTTTTTCCCTCAGTGTAGATTTACTGATAATCCTTTTACAAGCTCATGTTGGGTTTTTCTCCCTAACTCACATGGTCTATCCTAATGACACCCTCCAGGACTATCTGATTTCCATGTTGCCCAAAAACCTGAGAACCTGCTTTTCTCCATATTCTTCCTACCCTACTCTGCAAAATTCTCTCTGTCCCCTATGCTGCTAGGCTCTTAACTGAAGTCGCAAATATGTCTTTTAATGAGATGTCTCTGCTTTTAATTTAATTTAAATGGTTTTAGGACAGCTAAACAATTGGGGTTTTTTGTTACCAAAACAATTATCTTAAGAGAGAAGAAAGAAAAGGCAGAGGGAGAAACAAAGTATTTCTTTGGGGTCACTCTCCCCAACATCAGTGTCTCCTCTGCAACAAAACACCATGCTCCTGTGAATTCTCTGGATCTACTGTTGCTTATACTAGATATAGTCTAGGCAAAGAACTTGGAAAAGACACCCAAAAATCTCCTTTCCAAGGACAGGAAAACAGAATTATGCACTTTATTGTGAAATTGACAGAGTGCTTGTCAAAGATCTGATTAGAAAGTAAAAATATCCACATAACAGTCCAAGCCTCTAAGGCTGCAATGTATTGTTCTCTGCATTTAAGCAGAGATTTCATGTTATTTAAATAAAATTATTTAGCTTCACAGAAGAATACCATCATATGGGGCTTGGGGCCGCTTTTTATGTGAAAGCAATGGTAACGCTGCCATAGAAAAGCAATACCCTGATAGCAAAGAATTTGTAAAAGATAATTTTTTTCTGGTATTTTTCATATTCACTCATTGACTCCATTTTTATTGCACCACCTTACCTTAGAATACAGAGGCAGACCTTGCCTCCTGACGTCAAACGGCAGAATCCAAACCTTTGCTTACTTTCAATGTCGGTGAGCACAAAGGTGAAATGCTGTCCTACTTGGTTTTGGGATACCCTGAAAAACCAGATACAGAGCATAAAACCATTAAATCACATAAAACATGAGCATTTAAGAATCTTCATGCTCAATCCTCACTCTAATCCTCGATATAATTCTATTGTCTGCTGTTCTTTTCCAATTCTTATGCGATCTTCTACAGCAGAATACCTAAGAATCTGCTAGTAATGATTAACACCTGCCATTTCTGGTTCAATCTTAGATGACCACGCTGAAAATTAATTCCCAGAGAAGCTGAAAATCATCACAGACCTCAGTCTACCAGTCAGAGAGCACAAATATTTTTTTTAATTNAAACAGAGAAAATCTCCCCCTAGGGAAAAAGAAAGTAGCAGTTGATCAAAGGGCAAGAGAAAATACATAGGACACTGGGATTTTTTACTGTTTAACACGTGCATGACAAAGGTTTAAAGATTAGCTAAGTGGTACCACTACCCAGCTTGTAGAGTCTCCCACTCTTTTCAGTTTAGTTTAGCCCCTCATGAACGTAAAGTGACCAGGATGAACCAAAAGCCTGTGCCGAGCATACAGCATTAGAAGATACACTTAGTCCAATATAATCACATATAATTAATGGACTTTTTTCATTAGGTAATTAAACTCAAATCATTAAAAGAAGCACTTTCCTCAGCTGCCTTCAAGACCCTTGAACACCCCAGTGCTCCCTTTAAACAGTGTTAATACTCAATGGCTTGTGCTCAGTCCCTCCTTGCTCAGGTTCTGGGGAGCTGGGATGCTGCACACTGTGCCTGGCCCCACAGAGCCATCAATAACCAGGCCTGACTGCTCCCCTGCCAGCCCTGCGCTTTTCTCCGCCACATCTCTGCCCTTTGCTCCTTCTTGCAGAGAGCAGACTGCCATGAAATGTGCAGTGTGGTTTCAGCACCCCTGTGCCCCCGGGGCTGGGGGTTCCCACAGGAGCCCAGCAGCAGCTGCTCAGTCAGAGCACTGGCAATGCTCCGAGCAGTGACCTCGGCTGCCTCTGCTCCCAGCCTCTCTCTGCTCGGCCGTGTCCCACTCAGAGGCCTGGAGCTTCCAGCAGCCAGGTCTGACTTCTCCTTACACCACTAAATACCTGGCAGGGTTAGGCTGAAGGCTCTGTGCACACCCATATTAACCCAAATTGTTTTTAATGTACTCTGCACATCTGTGTCAGGCAAAACGTCTGTACACAGGGCCACTTTAAAAATTATATTTAAATTTTGATATTTTCTATTAAAAGTAGCCCAGCCAAGTTATTAGTTCAGTGGGAAGCATTTCCAATGCCATCTCACCACCCCCAAATCGCAATCTTTCCTTTGCTTCTTTAAGAGAGGCAACTCCATGTTTTGACAGTCAGTGAAAAAGTGGCCCGGCTTGAAAACTGCTTCCCACACAGTTTAGTAAGAGATGTGAGCAGCAAGTCCCAGATTTTTAATATGAGGAACACTCCAAGGCTAAAACTGAACTTCCACAAGAACCCAAAACTTTGCATTTGGTCCTGTTTGCTTCAAAAGAACAGCTAACAGAAGCCAGTGACCGAACATCCATCTGGACTACATTTTCTGTTCTGTTTAAAATACTGAATTAATTCTGGGTTTCTAATTTGAGAGCTCCACTTAAGATGTGGGGGCAGCAAGGATGCCTGTTTTTCTACTCCTCTTCAGCAGAATTAAAACTGACTATATGTAAGCCTTACCATGAAAAACAAATGCTAATTGGGGATTTCAATCGATAGATGACAATGTATAAACCAGACACATAAAAAATTCCACAAGTGCTAGCACTACAGTTTTAACACATACATAGCCTGTTCCATCATGCAGACAAACACTGGCCAAGTGACTTGGGGTTTGTGCCTCTCTGTTTCACTGCAGCACATTCAGGTTGTTCAGAAATCAAGTCTCCCCTCCAGGAACAGGCAGCAGCTCCGGCCCTGCTACCTGGACATTGATGAGAGGCATTGATGCCTCTCAAGTTCTTCTTAGCATGAAAACCAGCACAGATAAAATGAAAGTATCATATACCAGAATTCCCTCAACAAAATTTTATCCAGACTTTTTACTGGAGCACAAGATAAAGTAGCCCTGCTGCAAAACCTTTCTGCAGAATGCTGGTATAGTCAGCTGTTTGAAGAGAGCATGTTCTGCTCACTTGCAAGGGGAGAGGGAGAGCAGGCACAGATCGTTCCCAACCAGTGCCTGACATTCTCCTCACTCATTCCTCTGCCTTGCTTTTGACTTACTTTCAACTCTTGCCCTGCCTGCTTACTTTTAATGTTAGTTCAATAATAATAAATCACTAATAATGAAGGATGTGTGTAAATACTTATTAACCCTGCAGACTACAATGGACTCTTTCAAGGTTATTACAGTTCACTATAGGAATAAAAATAGGTTTTAAAATTTTCTATGTACCCACACAATGCAGAAAAGGCACTTTAGTACCCATGGAGTAGGTAAAGAGTCATTTTAAAGATTTCTGCTTACACTACAGCCACTGCTCAGGCCTCATTTTAAGGGAGCCTTGAGAGAGTTGATTAAGACAGGAACTGAATCTCTCCTTCAAACAAAAACCAGCATATCTAATCACTAAATTTATCCTTTGCTCTCCATAAAAACTGCTCTTCTTCCAAATTACTTTGTTTAGGATGGAGTAGATGTTTGAAATTATTTTTTTCTTCAAATTTTAGAAAATTTTGAAGAGTTTCAAAAACTTTAAGACCTTATACAGGGGAATAGAGATTTCTGTTTCCTTTTAAAAATGTCTTAATGTTATTGTTACTTATAAAATATCACGTACATGTCCTTGACCAATGTAACTAACACACACAATTCTGACTGAAGCTTTGGTGGCTGCTACTTAAACCTGAAAGTTTCACATGTATTACAACTCCCAAACTGGTAGGGAAAACCAAACCCACCAGTCACCAGCCAGTCACCCTAATTTCCCCCAAATCAAAAAACAGAATAGAAACAGTTTCAAGCAGGAATTTGAAAACCAGATGTTAAGGTGGTGGTAGAAACCGCTGGAGAGACTGGGGAGAGAGTAACACTGGAGGTTGGGCATTCTCCTTCAGCTAATTGCTATACCCTAATCTAAGCTTCAAGGACTATTTTCTTCACTTCCACACCCATTCCAAGATCCAGAAGTCCACAGCTCAGGCTTCCTGTTTGGAAGGCTCCTCGGTTCCAACCAAGCTATCTGATTTGAGCTCTGCCTCCCAAAACAACCCAATCCTTTACAATTCAGGAAAAAAAAAAAAAAGCAACAGGAGAAAAACTGCGGAAGATATGAAAATGGACAATGCCACCACCAAGTAAGAAAATTCCCACAAATAAAAAGCACAGTTAGCTTATTAATGGGGTTACGTTTTCAAAACAACAGAAGCATTAAAAGAAACCACAACTTTTGAGTAAAGAGTCTCACTGGGAGTATTTAAGTTGCAACAGAAGCCTGTCTAGAAGCTCTGTCTCAGCGCCCTGACCATCACACCTGGCCAAGGGTCTATGGGAGCACAGGGCAGCTCCCTTGGCATTCCCAGGTTTCCTCTCAGACAGGTGCACTTCTGCACACACACCAAACCCTGTTTGAAATCAATAGTTACACTCCTCACAGCACACACTGCAGCCTGTCCTTACACTTGCCTTTCACACACTCATTCACTGTTACACAAACATGTGCCATAATACAGTGAGACACAAGATGGAAAGAACTCAGTTGTGTGTAACTGCTGCTACATTCCTGAGTTTGCAACTCCCCTTGCAAACTGACTGCAGTGCCTGAAGGGTACAGGAAATGCAGTTTATTTATCTTCACCCATACAGCTTGAAATATTTTCTGGATTATTTACTTTTCATTCTCAACTATTTACTCTGAAGGCAACATTTTTGTGTAAAGTGTCTTATTTGTGTAAGGTATCTTGCCTTTCACAAGATCTGCAAATCCAATTATTTCAAGGCATTGTTTTGCACTTCACTTGATCATAGCTGTGTTTTTGTACAGACTTTCATCACAAATACCAACAGAAATAGCATTAGCCATGAACAGGAGAGTGACAGTGATGTCATTCCTGCTATGATTACTCACTCACCCTGAAAGATTATGAGTTAAATAACCTGCACGGTAATTCCCATACTCGAGTGACATTCTACTGCTAAGGAGAAATCCTCTACAGCAGCAGCACCATTGATTATTCTCCAAAATCCAACACTTCCCAGTGACTGGGTGAGCACCATGGGGAAATTAATGAGGTACACATCACTGTCTCCATGCTGACCCTACAGGCAGTTCCCAAAAGAGTATCTAAAAGAGGCTTGTGTGCTTCACATTCAGCAGGAAAAATGCATTCTGAAAGGGAAAATACTGAGGAATGAAAGGAGCAAGGGAAGTACTTATGGTGGAGAGAAATGGCAGAGAGCCACAGCACAGACAAAAATCAGGGGTCAAGCAGTGACATAGCACAACTTCAGACTGAACCTGAAATGGCTCCAAAAGGAACAAGAGAAGTTGCATCCTCACCAGTCATCACCCAGCTACATAACTGATGGATGTGGAGACTGAGGTATGGACTCTGCAAGTTACACCTGAGCTCTGGGTTGAGGGAAAATACAAAAGACTGCTGGAGAAAAAAAAGTGAAGCAAACCATGCAGGATTTGCACAGACAATTCAAGCAACAAGAGACAACAAAATGGTTTTGTCTGAAGCATTAACATTACTTTAGCAAACATTAAAAGGAAATTAAAATCTCTGTCCTCAAATGTTAAATCCTCCTAGACCATACAAAAAGAAACAAACTGAGTACCAAAGAAAAGTGTCTTTCTTTGTAAATATATACATGCAAACTGTTAAAATGTTATACAATTGTGCCATTATTAAACAGAAAATAATTTATTCACAAAAAGAGACATAGGTACTTGGAGTAAATGCTCAAGAACTTCTATGATGTAATTAATATCTTTATCCCTTTAAAATAAAATGTAAGCCATAACTAGAAGTAACAAAATTATGTGCTTGATTTCAATAAAAAATATATATAAAACTCAAAGTTTAAGTCATGGTCAAAGAATTTTTTTTACACCATTGTGCCTCTTTTGGCTTGACTTTCAGTTTCAATTTAATGGGAGTTACCGCTAGATTTTTAATTACCATTCACAGTATGTACTTTTGATAATTAGTGTGAGTAGTGTACAGTTATTTATAACATCTGCATAAAGTATGCCCTGTGAGATGATGCAAGTAGCACCAAATACTGAGAACTAAATCTGGATCTCTACGATCATTGCAGGATAATGGATAAAAGAAAATCAAATAGATATTCTCATTTCTTTCCTTTTTCAATTCCTTAAGTAATTAATATAGGTGACTTGAAAGAAAACGGGTGACAGTGATCTTACTACTGGTGCTTTAAGCGTGCTTTAACTTTCCTTTCTCCCTAATTTGCAGAACATAGGTTTCCTACTTTATTTAGTTTTATTTAGCTATATAATAGAATTAACACTCTGTTATCTATAACTCTGCTGTGTAGTAGAAACCCAGAAGCAACCTATAGAAGAGTCACATTTTTTGTTTTAAGTATCTTGTTATCTTTTGTCTTAAGTATCAGAATCGGTGGAAGTTGCTACTTTTGCACTAGTAATTTCTGGATCTTAATAGGCTCAGACAATGCTTGAAGTATTTTATATACATAAATATACATATACTACGTATATGTATATAAATGTATATATATTACAGGTTGAGAAGCTATGCTCTCTGCAGTACAATATGCTCAATGAATGAAATAGTTATTTTCTATTTCAGTTTAAATGTTTCTGTACAGAAATTATCATTGAAACTGCCTGTAAAATATTTGGGAGTATTAGCTGTACCATCTATCATGATCCTACACACAAGAGGAATACTATATATACATATATATATATATATATTTATCAGACATCATATGTGCAAGGGAAAGCACATATACAGCTAGATGAACACTGAAATGATTGTAGCATCTTAAATGTGAGGTGCAAAAAAAAACCTTTAAAAAGGAACTTCAGCAGTGTTTTTGTCAATTCTTTTCTTTATCATTCCAAATTTCAAAATAAAAATAATTAAACTGAGAAAGCAGAAGACAACCGGTTTTGTTTAAAACAATTGGTAAGGTGTGTCCATACTATAGAAAATGCTTGAGCTGAGTAGAAAATGGCAAACACATCGTGCAGCCACTTAAGTTGTTCACACACATAACTCGCCAGTAACAGTCCCCACTCTCCTGAATGAGCTTCCAGCATATCTGTCCTTTGCTCCACAACAGATCTGCCCCTCCTTGTCTGTGCTGCTCCACTCCCATGATCCTGCCCTGCCTTTGGTTCTCCCTCCAGCCCCTCAGAACCCCCAGCTCCGCAGGCAGCTGCGCGTGCGGTGCCTGTTCTAAAGCCACCGTGGCACCGCCTGAGCGGTCTGCAGGCCAGACTGATCAGCCTCATTCCTCTCAGCAGAATCCCAGCTTCCAGGAACCTCCACTCCTGTCCAGCTGACAAGTTTTATGAAATTTGTAGAAATTTGGCACTTTTGAGAACACTGCTTTACAGTCAAGGATGAGGCCAACAGTCAAACAGCATCTCTGGGGAGAGGGCACAGGGGGTGTTAACAAACAAACAACAAACTTCCTTTCATTTTTTCCTTTTTGTCCCTTTTTCCTTTGTATTTTACCCCTACAGATAATCAGATAAAATACATACTTAGCTATGCTAGAAATTCAAGTATTGCCACAGTTTCTTAAGTTCATCCTCTTCATACAAGCAGCTAAGTGTCTTCTGAATGACTCAAGAGAAATAGTTAAGGTAAGACAACTTATTTGAAAATAATTATTCACTGCCACTGATTATCTTCTTGCCACTGGATGGCAGCAACAGAACCTCACCTTTTTCTGTTATCCTCAAATTTTATTTCCATTATTCATCTTCATTACCAATTTTAAACAGAATTCTGTACATATCTTAAGCACATTAAAGACTTTAATGCTTTAAAGCCAATGCTGACAACCATATTAGTTAAGTCATTAAAACAGCTTAAAGGACAGTGAGCTTAACCAGTTCAAAACCCAAACAACTTAATTAAATTCAGCTATAAAAGACTAAATAAGCCTAGTTTACTTCAGGGAAGTTGTGTTTATAAAGATCTTTATTTTGCCAGTGTGTTTTGCTGCAAAGACACTCTTCTTTGCTCTCTACACACACCAGCTTTTCCTCTACTGACAGCAGCTTCTTGCATCCGATAGATGCTTCTCATCTCCAACTCACCACCTACAACTGATGCCCATGTTGTTCTGAAATTGGCTCAGCCTGCACATTACCTGGGTGTATCTTTCATTAATTATGCAAATCAAGCTTTAAATTCAATCTTTGCCAATTCGGACAATACGGGTTTTCCAAATCAAGTAAGTTCAATCTATTAAATAAATTACCATTAATCATTTTGACAAGCCCAAATAAATATTTTCATTAATAAAAACATTTTACCTGAACAATTTATATGACTGGCAGCATTATATGGAAGCCAGACTATAACTGATACCAGAAAGGTAAGGACTAATTAATTATAAATAATGGTCTGGATTCTTCTCTGAGAAAAATCAATTGCATATTCAGCTACTTCCATGTAATTAAAGTCTTAATTTCTTTGAACTCAAACAACACATTTTCTGTACTGCTCACTGAGTTTTTATATCCTGGTGCACCGTAACATTTTTAATGAAGCTCTCTGCTTAAAGGAAACTGTGTTATATCCTTACACTAATACAGATGGTGTTCACAATTACAATGGACAAAACTGGGAGCTGGAATGTAGCTCTACCTGGACAGAGATATTCCTAAAATTCTGTAAGGATTACATTTTACTGTGATAGTTTCCTACTAGTGACTTCATACTTACTTGAACAAAGGGTACGTTTTCTCATCTGCAGGTGCAAGTTTAGGGAATACATTACATTTGCCTTTTCTTTAAATCCTTGCTTGTAATTATGCTAAAAATAATTTTCTATGAAATATTTTTAAATAAACGGTAACTGTAGCACATACCTTTCAACGTCAAAAGGAAAGCAGAACTTTGGAACGCTGTTCAGCACTTCCTGAAAATATAAGCAAAAGAAATGAAGTTAGGGGTTTTTTGAAAAGGCTTTTGAAAGGTTTGCTTTTAAAAAGAAATTGCCAAAAATACTCATAACAAATAATAAGTTTAAGGAATATATGATTACAAAAAATACAGCACACGTTCCTGGACTGAAATAATTGATTATTAAAAAGGAATTAGGTTTGTGCTTTGGCAGATTGCAAAGACAATGCCATAGAAGCCCCAGGAGGGAAAGGCCTGGCCTGAAGGGTATTAACACCCTTCACATCCCCGCTGGGATTCCCTTCAACAAGGCCATATGGATTTTACAAGAAGCACCACACCATATGGGTAAGCCACGTCTGCTGCTACTTGTACCACAGACTAGCCACAGGGACTTCTGACAGATCCTGGCTCAAAAATACAAATGTTGTTTCAATTAAAATTCAGGCAGAGAAAAGGGAATGAAGTTGGCAGCAGAATGAATTACAGAGAGGTATAACAACTCTATACATGTTCCATAGTCAAATGCTGAAAATGATGGAAATCGCCTACTGGTCCAAAGCAGAAATTTATATGATTAACCCTTTGGGTTTCACAAGCAAGCTTTGCTATCAATAAAGGAGAAGGGGGAGCAAAATCCACCAGATCTACATTCATACCACAGTATGAAAGGATAATGTCTCTCTTTCGTGCAGAATTTTATTTAAGAAGCTGTTTAGGGGCAAATAAAATGTGTTAATTAAAATATAAAAATGCTCTCAAACTAGTCAACATTTTTCTTTAAAAAAAACTGAATTACCAGATCATTTAGCAGCAAATATTAAGCAACGACTTTACAAGATCCTAGAAAATAGGGTTTATTTCCTTGCTCCCAACTGGGAAAACAAACCCCCTGTGAAATGCTTCAGCAAGAAGAGACAGTTAACATCAATGCAGCTGGTCAAATCTGCAGATTTCCTTTTTGTAGCAGCCCAACAGACCTGTATTTCTGCATACAAGAGCCGGCCCTAAGGTTTGTTTTCAGAAGAGAGCACATTGATTATGCATTTCCAGGGCTGCACATTAGGGTTTAAGAAGCTGATTTAAGGTGTTAGCACTCTGCAGCCTGAACACCCTGTTTACTGCATGTTGGGCAGTCAAGTCCCATTAGGGGAAATTGTGTATTTAAATTCCTACACACAACAATGACTACTTACTTCAAATATTCACCAGGCTCAGTGGATAGTGTAAAATATAAAGAGCCCACATAAGTTAATCAGCAAGAGAGGAGCAGTTCAGGAAAAAGACACCAGTGACTCCAACATGCGTAGGCTAGCTGCAACATTTTAAGGGTGTATAACGTGCCTCAGTAAATCTTCATACAAACATGAATCAAATATTGATTTGATATAAAATCAGGAAGTCATTGTTTTTAGAATTTCCAAGTCATACAAGAGATTTCAAGAAATCTTTAGAACTTTTACTTGGTTGGCACAGTGTATGAAAGCCACAGATGTGTTTTGGGAAAGGTTATTAACTCCATTAAAAGCAACAGCAGCACATAGAATACTCTTCAAAAGGAACTGCTCAAGCACCATCCTACCTGCTCTGAGTGCCCAGTGCACAAGAGTGAGAACCAAAATATAAACAGGGCAGGTAAGCATTTGATTTCTGCAGTCAGGAACAAGCACACACAAGGCCAGTAGTAACAATAATAAACTCTAACTAAAGAGAGCAAACAGAACAGGCTAATCAAAACTTCTAGCTCAGAAATTTCCTAAACATTTCTGAATAGCCTCTCAACTTCAGGTTCATAAAGCTTGTTTTTCCTGTTCCAAAGAAATAGTATTTTATTCTTTTTCTAAATCTGCACCTATTCTCACACTATAGGAAGTAATTTTTCTCCTCACTAACAAGGACTTTAATTGCTGCCTGGTGAGCTTAGCACTGCCTCAGAAATGGGTATGGAAATGTATTCATTTATGTTCCCCATTGTATTCTCTCAGAATAAATTATCACGAGAGGAAAAGAAAACAAAAACAAAAAAACCAAAGGTATTAGCTCAATATTTTGACTAAACAACCTGAAAATCATGGGTGTGTTTTGCAGCGCTGCCCAGGCCGAGCGACAGGCCAGGCTCCCCCAGCAGCGCCGCCCGGCCCTCCCCAGCCAGACACGTGCGCACAACTTCTGCGGAGCGGCCTCCGCTCGCTTCCCAACTGGCAGGAGCATCCCTCGGGGGACAAGTCTTTAAACCTCCGCACTCTTTAAAATTCAACCAGCCAGCAGGTCTATAGACTGGTGTATAAACAGTATAGACACACACACAAAAAAAAAAAAAAAAATCCTCTCTCAGCTTATGTCAGTGACAAAGCAGCTCAGCAGTTGACTGCTTCTCCCCTGACAGCGTAAGCCGGGCTTACACAGATCAATAGATGGAAGTCCTACCTAGCTTCCAGGGCTCAGTTTTCCCCCTTAATTACAGGTACTATTCAGATTTTTAAAACGGAAGAAAACAAGATACCCCCAAGATGCTTCTAGACTAATTTAAAATGCAAATGATATTATACAGACATTCACAATTGTGTACAATTACAGCTGGTACTTGCAGCAATCTCTCTATTGGATAAAACTGGAGCTCTGTCTCCTAACGGGTCATCATTTTCAAGGTTCCCTAACCAGCCAGGACTTCCTCCTGAGTCAATATACACACTCTCAGAAAAAGAGTAACATTATTTGTTGTCTTTTATAGTCACGACTTGATAAAATTATGTATTTATTTCTGAAGGCGAAAGGTTGTACAGGTCTTCAGAAAGCAAAATAGTTTGATTCACACGTCCCAAGATTATTTCCTCCTTTGGCTCTCATAGTGTTAGTGCTTTCAGAAATAGTCTTTGTGTCATAAACAAGGTGTATACAGGAGGAATGTGATAATGAGGCAAAAAAATAAAAACTCACACAAGTAAAGGATTATCTATTTGCTTTTAAACACTGACTAAACATCTACAGGTGCATACAAAATTGTGTTTAATTGCTAAGTTAAAGGATAACTATCTCATTCCTCATGCAAACTCAAAGAGAAAGAAGAAAATCGTAAAAATAACATGATGTGAACTGTGACTGGCTGCTTCCCTTGAAAAATGCTTAAACAAAGGCAGAAATGGTATTTACAAAAATAATTCCCTTATACCTACAGCACAGCAGCAGAAACCTGCACTCTCGCAGGCTTATGGTGCAATGGTTTATTAATTCACTCTAATCAGTTGCACTGTCCAACTCCAGCCTGGCCTGGTCATGCTCACTGGCTCTACAATGGGAGGATATTACAGAAGCCTGAAAGGCAAGAATTATTTAGCATTCCTTGCTCATTTTGGTACCCACTCAGCTAATTCTGTGTATCAGCATATTATAAAACAATGTAAACAGTGGTAAAAAAATGCTTCCGAATCCATACATGCCAGCTTTGTGGGGAAAAGGGTCCTGATAACTTCATACTCTGGAAAGAAACACGGTCAGTAGTTAACTTCCAGCAGTTTCGCCTTCGGATATTTCAGATTTTCTTCTAGGTCTAAAGACAAATTATGAAGAATTCCCTGGAAATGTTTACCATAAAAATTAATGCCTAATAGCAATCACTAATTGGCTTGCTAGTCACATGAACGGGGCAGTCCCACCAAAGTCCTGTGCACATCTCACCATCTCATTTGCAGTGTGACACCACAGGATGGGTGTAACTCAGCTGTGTGACGTGGGAGTCTCAGTGCCGTGTGGGTAGCAAAACACTGAGCTGTAGATGTGCCCTCTAAGCTCCACCTGCTACCACACTTCTATTCACAGAAGATAGAAAATTTGTGCAATCACAGCTCCCTAAAAATAGACCTGCTCTTTTCAGCTAACAATTTTCAGACTAACTTGTGGAGAGTGCTGCATTTTTTGACAGCTCTTTCTGTCTCAATAGAGCTGCCACGTAACACTTCATACATGCCTGACAAACATGCAAAGAGGAAGGAGATTCTGGACCACATAGCAGAAGTTGTCAGTAATGGATTCAAGCAAGATTAAAATTCCACTAAACTGAGCTACGTGTGCATTTCTACAACCGCAGATTGTTTTGACCCACAGAACCAATTCCACTCTGCTGCTGAGAACAATTTTTGATCCTCATTTAGCTGGCAAACATGTAAACCACAACTGGAAAGGCCCTACAGCCTAATGACTGACATTCAGAGGAATCGGGTTGCTCATAATGCTTAAGCACAGCGCCTTTTAGAATACTTGCTCTCTAAAAGGTGTTTGCATCTTTGGAAAGCTTATTCAGTGAAACATTCATTGTCTAAAATGATTAAGGAGCTGAATATCTGCAAAGGAGGATGAGATCACTTACAAAATTTCAGGTAGATTTAATTTCACTTATTCCTGCTTCCTGTCTCCTCCACCTGGCCACCATTCAGTTACGTGCCTCAGGAAAAGATGCCAGACAGGCAGCTGAAGATTTTTAGCAGCTTAGTCTGGTGGCTTTGTGCTCTACACACCAACAAGGGCACAGGTAAGGGCACAGACAGATGAGGCAGCAGGACAGGAAGACTTTAGAAAACAAGGTAATGGGATGAGCTTGAGATCTTAGAGAAGCAAAATCACATCAACAAGTAACTCTCGTAGAGGTGGCAGTGGAGGCCCGAAGGTCAGCTCTACCTGTGACTGAACTTGGAGGTGATTGTTTGCAGCATCACTTAGAACCAACAGCATGTTAAATACACATAAAAATAAATGAAAAAAACCTTAAGGACCAGAACAGTGTGGGACCAGGGTGTGGTGCACTCCAGCTGGAGATAGGCTACAGGATGCTCTTGCCCTGTAGAGCAGATAGGCTGGTGTCCCAGGCAGCACACTTTTTACTGCTTTCATAGCAGCTTTCAAAGGCACTTCACAAGAAGGAAAGCTAATCCTGCATGATTAATCTCACTGTCCTACAAGACTGAGGAATAAGACGTTCTAAACAACCACAGAGCAAGTTTTAGAATTCAGAGGTTTTACTAAATTATAAATTCTTGGAGTCTCTATTTGCCTAATTGCTCCTGAATCTCATCATATAACCAGACAAAAATAAAGCCTATTTCAAACAGCTGTGTCCAGCATAGCATACTGGGAATCAATTAAAATAACAAGTTACAAATAGCAGAATAAAACTAACATGAGGTTCAGCACAGGTTAATTTTCCTGCTTAAAGAAAAAACCCTTCAAATTTCCTAGAACACATAATAAAAACAAAAAAATTGACAATGCTCCTCTTCCCAAAGAAAGTTCCCCTTAGAATAAGTTTAGATTCAAACATTACCATCTACCTCTACTACTGGCAAGGCAAACAAAAATAAGATAAATATTCACCACATATCTCTAGAATGCATTAGTACTCCACAGAGCAAAAAATAGTTTTCCCACAGTTCCCTGACTCATGTCAGGGAGATCATCATTCCCCAGGCAGTGTCAGAAAGTTGGGAAAAACAGGAAATATGCCCTTCCATCTCCACTCTTGAGATTATCATGTGCACAATATTTAACTTTTAAGGTGGTATTTACTACCTTTAAGAAAATTAATTACATTTTGTACCCAAAAAAAAAAAGGAAAAAAAGGGCAGCAGTGTATGGCACACAACTTTCTATCACCATGCAGTAGGGGAAAAGTGGCTTTTTATTAATAAATGCTTTCCATGTCTCTAACACTATCTGGGACCTCAACAGAGAAGGTCTCTTAACTAGAATTAAGGAGGCATCCTTAATTAGGAGGCATCCATAATTAGGAGGCATCATTTTCTAAATCCAAATATGTAAGTCTCTGAAGGTCAGGGTAAAATCGCCTAGTCATCCTGCACAGCTAAGGGAGCAGCAATATTTGCTTCATTCAAGACGTCTTCAAATCTCCCCCTGCTTACAACAGCAGTTAAGATGCAACTCTGGCAGCAGTGCTGAGAACCTCCTGCACATCCTGTTCAGATGCTGTTTTGCCACTGGTGAAAAAAATAATTACTGTCAAAGAAATCACAAATTGAAAAACTGGTTCATAATTATTTGTTTTACCTGTTATTTTTTCATTCCACCTTTGAATATTCTGACAGCAAGGGATAGAACTGAGCCTATTTGCAATAAACCCAACTCTACTTATTCAATATATTGCTTTAAAGTGAAGACTGCAGTCTCAGAAATGTCTGCAAAACAGTATCAAAGAATATCATGAGTAGAGTGTAGTTGACACTCTGGTCAAAAGGCTCCTATTTGCAAGACTTCCTTCTCAGCCACCAAGAAAGGCTATTTATAAAAGGAAAAATGAGATATAAAAGAATACTACAGATAATGAATATCTGCATTTGCATGAAAATGAAATATATTGAAAAAATCATAACATTTCAAGCATGACAAACGCTACTCCGCAAGCGACTTGATACATTTCAAATTGATTTTAATTCCAAGCATATTTTGTTCCAAATATATTCCCAAATATTTTTTCCTTCACTAAGTACTGCATTAGTTACTTAAAAGACAAGTCCAGAAACAGAGTGTCTGTAAATAGTAGGATGCCATTCCTTGTCTACAAAGCTTTCAGTGAACAACTCACCTGCCCAGTAAATACCCAGTACTGGCGTACACAGAGAGGTCAGCACCAGCTCTGCAGACTGCTCCTGCTCAGGCTGAGCAGTGAAACTGTCTTGTAAACACCAGGTGATGCTCTTCCAGAATCACAACTTCCCACTGGTTATTTCATAAGATGACTGCACAGCATAGGCCATGAAGAAATCCTGATTTCACTGGCAATTCAGAAACTCAGAAATAGTTGGAAATTTGAGCATCATACAAATTAAGGAACAACGTGAGTGCCACACTGAGAGAAAGCATCTGTAGCAGAGAGTGACTTATGCAGATAAACAAGGTGAGGCAGTCCAAAAGCCAAGCCCTTGTCTGGGCTCATCCATGCCTAAAGGTGCAGCCCTGTGGGACAACGCTGGTTCCCATGGCTGGGTCAGCAGCAGGGGAAGTCAGGGAACCACACCACCTCATACAGGGTACTGAAACCAATGACATGTGCAGGCTGAGTTTCTTGGGCTGCAAGAATCTACAGCCAAAAGAAAAGGAACTGAGAAAGGAAATCAGCTTCTAAGGAACCTGCTAGGATTGTAATTCCTTAAATAAAATTATTTATTTTCATAAAGGAAACACTTATTTCTTGTTTTACACTCAGCAGAGGTTACATTCTAAGCTTCACTGTAATGCAGCTCAGTAAGAATTGCTTGCAGTAATAGTTTTTCAGTACTAAATTGAGCTATTACCAAGTATGTTGAAAAATGGAAGGAAGATGAAACTACTCCAGACCAAAGACCAAAGAGGGAAAGGGAAGAAGCAAACAAGCATAAATTCAAAGTATTAACTTGCCCCTAGTGCTACCCAATGCAGACAGATGATTATCCCAAAAAATAAAGTGCAGTGGACATACAACTGGGTGTCTTTTTGCCTAGTAGATATGCAATGTACATTCACTTTACCTACAGCTGAGCCTGTCCAGACCTTCTGGCTGCCTGCTCAAAGCCTCTGGCAGCTTTATTGCCAGCAATTACTCTGCAACAATTGCAGGCTGGTGTTGCTGCATGTGAGCATCAGCCAGCCACCTCAGCACTCAGTCAATCAGCTTAGCTTCGACCTCTGATACAGCATAAGCCAACTCTGAACAGCTAAGACAAGAGAGAGGCAGCTTTCACCTGCAAGCCAGGCAGCAGAAGCAGCTACAGCCAAGAAGATTTTCTGCTCCTTCACTTTGATCAGAAGAATGAAACTGCCCATGCTCGGGGAAGACACTCATAAATCTAAACCTAGCATTCACAATACTTACTGAAAAATTAGCAGAAATCCTGTTCCTACAGTAGGATTTCTCTATCAATTGAAAGAAGTCTTCCCTCTTCCAAAATTTAGTTTAAAGTTCAAGAATGGGTGCACTGAGTGTTCACTGACCCAGTACATTTTCTCAGATCATTGTCATTAGGGCCCAGTGAAGGATAAAGTGCAGAGATAAGCATGCACTGCACCCTCAGAGACAGATGATTTCTCATATGTGGATCTTTCATTACCAAGTGTACATTTATTAATGATTGCACACAGAAACACACAAAAAGCCAGAAACTCAACACCTCTGCTTAGGGGAGAAGCAAGTAGACTCTACCAGCCAGGTAGTTTACAATGCCTTGAAAACTTACACAGAAGTAATGAGCACCAGAAATAGTTATATTCTGATGGATCAATGTATTTCCTTTCCTGATCACCTGCCTAGAACTGCTGCACCTTCCTTTATTCCTTTATTCCTATCTTGGGTCCAAGATCCCAAACCAAGTAGCCTGGATCCCTCCAGCTGCAGCCCACTAATCACCCTTCCATTGTTCTTGCTGCTCCTGTTCCTGATTTTAGTCCCATCAAGTCTTCTTCTTTGCCTGGTTCCTTGATTTCATCACATGTGGATTACGCACTTTGATCCCAAACCAATTCCTAACATATGCAATATGTAAAAGAGTATTTTATTTAACAAAATATCAGCAAATTATTTCAAGTGACATTTCAAATACCTGTAGCAGTAACAGTGAGCCAATGTACCTCAAATGGTCTCCCAGTTCTGCAGAAAGCTATCATCAAGAAAGGCAGAAGAGCCGAGAACCAAACACAGGGTTCAGGAATATTACATCCAGTACTTAACGGAGAAAGGATAGGATGTTCCTAAAAGTGCAGCAGAGTAAGCCTGAGACCAACACCAATGCTGAAAGTAAAACAGAGGCAACAAATTGAAGACTGAAATGGAAGGAGGGTATTAAGGAAGCAGATGAGAAAGTATAAGGCATCCCAGAATAAGGAATTAGGGGATATTTGACTGGACTATTCTAAGGGCAGCTGAGGTCAATCAACAATGACATCACACATGACAATTTGGCAGTCTTTCTGGAAGGTGTTCCAAATGATTGTCATCACTACTTCAGCCATCAGTTAATTTTTTCTTCTTTGGTTTGGCACATCACTGTAGGCTGGAATCTGATTTGGCTTTGAAATAAGCCAAATCAGTAACATTTATTTTCAATAGGCTGGTAGAGAATATCTGAAGGACAGTCAAATATTAATTCTGTACTTATTTGAGCAAACAGAGAAAAAACTACTTCTACAAAATGTAGTCCCCCAATATCACAGCTGTATGATTTTAAAAAATGGCTAACATACACAGACAGTCTATTAAAATGCACATAATTTATTTGACTCAAAATGAAAACATATCTAACAAGTAATTCCATTCATCTGGCCCTTTTTCACCCAGCCTTAAGATATACAAATGTGTGCCTTTTCACCAGAACACAGCAGCTGGGAATGAAAAGAAAAGCATTCAAATGATCATTTTCACATCATATTCCATCGTCTTTTCACCAGCTTCTCCCCAGTCTTTCTTTGAGTCCCATTCTGTTACAAGAGAGCTGCTTTTTAGATCAATTCATATTTCCATAATCCACGCTGCTGTTTCTCTCTCTCCTCCCCAGGGTGGACTAACCCCTGCATCCAGAACTATAGCTTACAACTGTCATTAAGACCTGTAACAATAACAAGATAACAAAAGAGCTGGTAGAGATGAGGTTAGCCAGTACCATATGCTGATCAAGTTCAACATTTTTAACTTAAAAGCTCTATAAAACAAAACTCCCACAATTCTGAGAACAAGCATACTTCATGTTGCCACCTGTCCTCAAAATTTCAAGGAAATACCAAGTTTTTGGTATTGGCCTTTTATAATTTTAAAAATTTAAGAAATAGAAGTCTCAAGGATTTATTCTGTCTCTGTTGGGATTAATTAAAAGAAAAGGTTGAGAAAGCATCTTGGAACATTCATATCTTGAATGATGTAAGGGTCTTGGTGATTCTGGGTGTTCCCAGCACATCTTCGTGGGCAGTTGTTCCACAGAATATTTATCAGGACTGAACAGATCTTTTCTGTTCACACAGTGCAGTTAGCAACTTTAATACACCTCTGAATATTTTCCTGCTGATCATCCATCAGCTGTGATTTGCATAGAGAAAAAGCACTGCTGCCTTACACATGCAGTATTTTTTAATAAAAACAGTGTCTTCCAAATGCAAAGTGTCAGAAAATCACATTATCTCAAACAGATAAAGTCCCCTTGCAAAGTACAAAATTGCAACATTGCCATCATCTCAGCAGGGCTAATTGCTTTCCACAAAGATTCAAGTTCAAAATATACCTTAACTAAATATAATGTGCAACATTTAGACAAAAACACTACTGAAAATTAGTAATCTCATTAGACTGATTCCTCCTTTCTCATACCAATGCACCCAAATATCAATCACACTTACTAATACACAAACAACAAAATCATCAAACCCTTTTTAAGATTTCCTGATAAAAACAATCCCACAAAGCAAGCACCTATCTAGTTAGCATAAACATTTGAAACATGTATTTAATGCCTCATCAGAATACAAGAACAAAGCCTTCTCATGCAGAAACCTGGTGAGATGCATCCCCTAACAGCATGCCTGCAGCCTTGGAGGGAGTGTAAACAGCCTCATACCTCCTGGGTTCCTGCTGCTCTCTCAAGAGAGCACAGAGGAACACAAAATCTCACTGCTGGCTTCCACACATTCGTTTGACCCAGAGAATAGATTTTAGCTTGCTTCTTGAGAATATTTAAAAAACAAAACCAAAGAAAAAAAAAAACCACAAAACCACAAAAAACCAACTTGTGCTATTATTTAAATCTTTAAAAAGGAATACAATCTTTTTCATGGTGACCTCATTTATGTATTTGCTGCCACAATACATTCAATTAAATATTCCATGCTGAAAGAAACTGAGCCTTTTGTCTCCAATCAGATGCTGATTTAAGCCAGGCTTAACTTTCAGTAGTTAAAACATACACTGAAAGTCAAGTGTGTGACTGGTGCTTTGCTGCAGGAAGACCAACACATTGGTACCTCTAAGGATTTATCTCCTTAAACAACTGCATATGCACCTATGTATCTTTATGTATACAAATATTTTCACATGAACCACGCAGATTTACATGTATAGTATCAGACTTTAGTTTGGGTCACTAGAGGATACAAAGCTCATAATTCAGTGGCGACTTCTGCATAATGTGAGACAGTAAAACTAAAACCCAGATGTTAGGTAAAATATGAGATAATAACATAAAGAGCATTACCCTAACTTCAGAGAAAACAGCAGAGACGGCTCACGTGGGATGCCGTATCCCTTACTCATTACTCATCTGCAGGGTTTGGGTGACATGGGAAAGCAGATTTAGACTGCTTGTCTTAGAAAGCAAGAGGAGATAGGATGAAATCTGCAACAAAACCAACAGTCTAATGCAGAGTCTGAATTCCTTCCTAACCCACATCTTCAGTTAATAACTCCTTGTCATATTTATTACTGAAGTGGCTTCTGGTAAGACCATCTCCTGATATTAGCTATTTGTGTCATCTTCCTGGTGAGATGTTTTTCACCAGCAGAGAAGTTGCAGGCTGAAATTAGAAAATATTATGTGATTAGAAGGGCAAAGAATGAGAACTATTCAGTTCTCATTCTCTACCTGATACTAGAGGTAGAAATCACTTTGGGTCAATATGCGGTCAGATTAAAAAGCTACTGAATTCTTACACAGCTAAAAATAATACCCAACATACCTGTAATTACTAAATTAATAAAAAATGTTGGACCTCACATGCCCCAAAGGTTAAGACAACACAGAAAGCAGCAGTGCCTCCTGCACAGGCACTACCTGCTGCTGCTGCTGCTATCAGCACCATGCTCTCCTCCTTCCTTGTGCTAACACCACCTTTCCCAGGAATGCTTCAACTCAGTGAAGTTGGTGGGAGTGTCACTGTTTTTATTTGCTGAACAGACACGAACAGAGCCATAGTGGAGACATCTGGACACATGTGACACCAACAGGGCTTTGCTACTGACTGCACTGCCACGAGGAGACAAGCCAGTGCCAGCAGATCGCAGCTCTGCCAGGCCACATTAACTTCTGCAGAAATATGTATTTGCTTCTTCAACAGCCATCAAGTACTTCAGTTTGGAAGCCAAGGTGTTGTTTTCATTTGGGCTGCTCTTCTAAAGCCCTTAAACAAATACTTTCTTCTTAAAAACAAGTGGATTTTTTTCCACGTATCACAGCATTAGTACTTTTTTTTTCAGACTTCCATTTAAAAATAGGCTTGTAAGGCTGAAATTAAACTCTAGTTTAACCAATCTGAATAAACAAAATAGCAATTTCAAGATTAAAAACATACATACCTTTTATCATGGGAAATTTTGCATAAAGGAGATATTTGAACATACTACAAGACAGTGCCTCTAGGAATACACACTCAAAATACATTTTAAACAAAAAAAGTAGCCAATTAAATGGCTACAACTCATTTTTCATCCAAATTTGAGCATGGGAGGATAATCACAGAAGACCTATATATGCTCAAATCAGAAATCTTCACATTTTATCTACAGTGCTGAGATTATTCACAACTTTTTCAACATTGTCAAACTCATTTTTATAGCATTTAATGCCAGTACAACAGTAACTTGCTGTTTCTCTATGATGTCTCAAACAGATTAGTTCTTCTGGCTCTTGAGGCACTTTTCAATAAATACTTTCTTTGAAATGGTAGTGTGGCTCTTTGTACTTTGAATTCTAACCAGCATGAGCTCATTTTTTCATTGATAGCTTTGAGAGTTACTAAAAATGGAATTACTCCCACCTCAAAAAATAAAAGAAAATGAGGAAAAAACAAAAGGCAAAAACACTTTCTGAAACACTCCTGGCAAAGAGAAGTATTTTTCATTTCCTGCCTTGAAGCATTACTTTTTTCCCTTCCCCATTCTATCTTTTTCTCTTTTCCTTCTTATTCTGGCATCTGAGGAATTACCAGAGAGAAGATAAGTGGCTTCCCTGCAGTCTTGGCAGATAAGGAAATCAACAATGAATCTTGCAAATTCTTTTGTGGTACCAAAACCGTGCCTTAATATTTCCTTTACTTGACAGACTGCGAGTAAGTAATTATGACAAATCCCTGGTCTTGTCTTCCTCCTGATCACCTCTAGCTTCTACAGCCCATCCACAACAGATCAGATGTTCAGCAAAACATGAATTTGGAAAGTCAGTATTTAAGAAATAAGTACACCAGAAGAATATTGACCAGCATCAAAGAAAATGGCAGGGCAGAAGAAAAACAGAAGATTAGAGATGAGTAAGCACTGGGAAGTTCAGACATACTTAGAGGAGAAATGTGAGAAAGAGGAAAAAAAATGTCAAAATGGCTTAGACAAGTTTTCTTTGCATTATGAAAGCAACAAAAAGGTGACATGATAAACTGTAGAAAAATTCAGGAAGAGAGGAAAATATTTTGCCCACTGTTATCACATCACTGTGCAAACAGACAGCCCTTCAATTTTAGGAGAGATGATTCTTTGGGATACATCCAAAAACTAACTCACACATTTTACATTTAAAATAGAAATGACTGAAAAACAGGACAGAGAATATTCTTCTTCTTTTCTTTTCTCTTTTTTTTTTTTTTTTTTTGAACATTCTCCCCACAAACTTTCATGGAAACTAGCCCTGATCGTTTTAGTGGGTTTTTGATTTTTTAAGAAGTTAAAACTGGTAGATACTCAGGTCTCCAATCCAAACCTACCCAGTTCAACATGCACACACACGTGTGCAGAGAAAGAGAAGGCTTCTGCTGATTTCACTTCATGACTTGGCTCAGGGGTTTGCTTTAGAAGCTGCTATATATTCTGTTTAAATCCAGTGGCTCTAATAAGAAAATTTCCCATGCAAGGGGAAGGATTAAAATACCCTGTTTTCCAGGAACACAGGCAATTTACCTGAAACTCCAGACTCCCTACACAACTGAGACACAATGTGCAGGCATAGGTTTTTCAGAGCCCAAAGGCAGAGCGCTGCCTGAGGCCTCTGGTGTTTATAGATTAGGTATGTCTATTGCATCTTTGTATGATTCCCCTCCAGTCTTTACTGGGCTTCATCTTCTAATCATTTTTCTACACCAGCTGTTCTTTGAATAACCTTCGACTTGCTGAATAAGCTCCCATTTTTCTTCATACATAATTTCTCTTTTTTTTTTTTTTTTGTTTAAGATCAAGTCTTTCTTGGGGAAAAAGAACAAAACAAACTAGAAAAAAAGAATTTAAATGACAATGAAGATGATCATCCTGCAGCCAGGATAATCATCAAAACTTAGTGAATGCCTAGCTGAGAACATATAACAGCACACTTTGCTCATTTGTCACTATTTTACAGGCTGCACGTTTCTGACTGATGCTATTCCCTAACCAGACATCCTGCTTTCTATGTTTGTATATTTATTCCTTTCATCATGAATCACCTTATAGCTGTTTTTATAGACTCTTGTACTATTGATTAAAAAAAAAATTCAACAATTTATCAACATCTGCTGTACAACACCACTTCCAGATCATCCACTGTGGTGATATTACCAATGAAGAACACGTTTGCCTCAATATTAGTATAAAAAGAAAATGAAAAGAAGCCACTGAGACAGAGATATTTATTCTATTTAGTTGCTTTATGTATTTCTTTTATGAAAATAAAAATATTTCCATACAAGAAACTCTTATAGAAGTTGCTGAAGTAATAAAATTTAGTAATTTCATAAAATTTTAATACTAGTAACTTTCATAAAATAGTCATGGGGCAAAAAAGCCAACACACTAATTAATAGCTTGCTGTCACTACAAACAGTGATCATCAGGATCATCAGATAATCCATCAGTCCTGTATATATAAACTTTCCTTTGAGGATTAATTATAGATAGAACATAGGATTTTCACGCCTTCAGAATCAGTAACTTTAGATCAGTCTCTTATAAGGGTCTGAGGATTTTTTTCTCCCAAGCAAATAACTAGGGTATCTCTAAAATATTATTTTAAAACTATCTAAAATCTTGCATTGAAAAGGATTAAAGGAATCCTGACATTAAGAGGACATACATGGGTAGCTCTTCAACTTTTTTGTTCTGGTGTTTTTTTATAACATCAATGTTTGGCAAAGTTTTATTGATAATTTTTTTCCATATTTTCAATCCCAAAGCAGATAAAAACTCAACATGTCCAACAGGACCACCTGATAAACTACTCTATATCAAAAATAAAGTGATACAGAGAATTAGCACAACATTCCATGCTCTACAACTGCTATTGCATATTCCTGTCACAGAGGCAATCTAATCACCAAGCCACCAGTTGGGTGAAGACTTCCACCCTGCTATCATTAGCATCTGCTTCTCCACAGCTGAATAGAAGAGCTTTTTTATTATTATTCTAACATAAAAAAAAGTTCAATCTCATGTTTCCAACCTGGTCTCCAAAGTCCTCCGGGAACTTCCACAGTACCACTGGATCTGTAAATAATTGACAGACAGCATTAATCAGAGGCAAAGGAACAGAGTATTACAGTCAGAGTACATTAATATTAAAGAGAGGGTCAGCTTAGCGTCAAGCTTTGAGGCAAGTGCAAAAATATATCTAAAAACTAAGGAAGATGCTGGATTGTTAAAAAGACTTATTTCATATTTATGAATCTGTATGTTTATTGTTTTACATATGGCAGCAGGTTATAATGTGCTGAAGTCTTTTCATATTCAATTCTTTATTCCTGGAATGCCTCATTCTTTAAGCACATTTCATTTTCACTTTTTAATTCAATTAAGAAATAAAGAGATAGAAAATCTCTTTTTATCCCAGGGAAAAGAACAGAAAATTATAAGGGGGAAAAAAGTCCTCTATAAAAGTACAGAAAAGTATCCTTTGTGATTTTAAAGATAGTAGCAATGTAACCAACGTTCTCAAGGAAGAGTTTAGATGAGCTAGCATGTTTCAGTATTTTCTGTTCAGAGCCATTTAAAACCAGTATTTAAATAATACCTTGAAGTCCTCATTAACCTCTTGTAAAATGCTAATTATAAAAATAATCAGTTATTTAGGCTACATATTAGTCTCCACTTAATATTGTTTTGAAAGCCTCTATCACAAAGATCAGAACCATAACCTTTCAACAAAAACACAAATGGTGATCTTGATTCTGTCCCCCCCAAAACTCCCTGGATACAAACCCCTCCCGAGGTGCTACTGTTACACGGCCACAAACACCCACGAAGCCTCACAGGCTTCTGAACAACAGATTAGCAGCAGTGTTTGTCCACCTGCTAAAAGTGAAATTATCCATCTTCCTGCAAGGGAGACCCAGGGCAGTGCCAAAGCCTGGAGCAGAGGCAGAGCTCTGTAATTTCTGCTCGCGCCCCAGCCGCGGTCAGGCAGATCCTCCGAGCGCTGAGGACGCAGCCAGCAGCAGCTCGGGATGCCCGAGGGCAGGAAAACGAAGGAGAAACACAACACTAAGTGCCAGGACACTGCCTGATGGGAACTGCCACCTCTTGTCTGCCTCAGGAGCTGCTGCATTCCTGTCCTCCAAAGAGCCAGTGTTTGGGAAACTATTCAGATTTCCCACTTCAGGCTCCAACACCAGCACTGTGTGGTAACTCAGAAACTTCCTTCTCATTGCTAGGTTTGACATCAGAACCACAGGGTTTTCCACTTTTGGCACAGTACGGAGGTTTCTACTCTTCTTCAGGTCCCACATACGTTTGCTGGTGCAATCTAGAGATTTAATGAGAAGGGAAATGCCAGTGCTGGTGGTGTCATTCCCAGCTGCTGATCTCAAACCCTGCTGTTCAGCACGGAGCTGTCCCACGTGTGCATTTGCCGCTGGCCCAGCCACCAGGAGCTGGAGACCAAGTCAGCATTCCTCCTTCAACCCGGGCCAGGTCTTAAGCCAACAGCAAAATACACATTTCAAGTGTGTTACAAAATTCAACTTGTCAATCAACTCAATGCAATTTAGACCTACTTTGTATCCAATCAAATCCAAGTGAGATTTTCATTAAAAATTGAGGCATTTGACTCTACTCGTTGGACAAGCTTGTTTTTTCTCCTAAGAGCATCCAGGAAGGGTTCTGCAGCTACTGTTTTCAAAAATGTGTCTATTTTGGACAAGGAATCATCCTCCATTACTGTGGGGAGCAAGAACCTTTTCAAGGCAGATACGAAACAAGACATAAGATTCTACATTTATAAGAATATGAGAGCAAATAAATACAGGTACTTACAACTGAGACCTTTTTTCTGGATCTATTTTGTGCGTATTTAAATTGCAAAACAAATCTCTATAATGATCAGATACAAGAGGAGTTTGACTATCCTGTAAAAGAGCTCTTGCTTTTATTCCAAATTAGTATCATGAAAAAGAAAGCAATTACATATCAACAGTGATCCCTGATAAATCCAAGGAGCACCAAGTACGGTAAGATATCAAATACTCGATGTTAAATAATCCATAAATTACTTGCTAAAAATCACTGAAAACTTGCAGAATCCAAAAAATACTTTAACAGAGCTTGTAAATCTAATGCCGTATGTCCACAAACATTTCAAGCATAAAATTCTCTTTGAAAGAGCAATCCCTCTGCACTCCCACTACCAGGTACTTGTTGGTGAAGCTGTAGCACTGTCTGTCTCCTGCTGGTGCAGACTGTCACAGCTACACGGAGCCAGATGAGGGAACTGACCGAGATCAAACCAACTGTTTGAAACTTTTCAGGGCAGCGAACTAGATCAGTTCCCCAAAACCATCGGGTTTGCACCAGAAAAAAAGGAAGAAAAACTGGGGAATAGGGAGTTGTGGTGAGAAAAAAGCAGGACTGCTTCACGCGGCAGCACTCCAGCATCAAGCATTTGCTACAACTCGTGCAATACAAGCTGGTTACCAGCTGCCTCTAGTTCTGTTTCTTATCACCCATTTCTTATTCACAAGTTCCCAAGTCTTGCAGTACCATTTGTAGTTGCTTCTATTGCAAAACCCCAGCGCTATGGCCTGCGAGGAGGTGAGGGGACCGCTCTGCAGTGAGGCCGGGCTGCCGAGCATCCCCAGGCAGACCTTAGCAACATCACCTCTTCCCAGCATGAAGCCAGCAGATGATTTTGGCAGATGTGAAGTACAGTTACATGAGAAACATTTAGTATAGTGAATGCTTTAGCAACACAGTAACAAAATCACTGGGGTTTCTGAAATCGGACAGAAATATAATTTCTTTCGTTCACTCTCCTTAGTGCAAATGTAACTGCCAGGCTTCAAAATAGGAAGCAGATCGCAATAGCAAAACCTCTGGGTGTTATTTTAAAAGGTCACAGTCGTGAGCAAAGTACAATCTCAGAATAAAGCAGAACTTTGGGTTTGGGATCAAAATATGGGTAAAATTTACACATCAATGAGGTGCCAAGAGAGCTAACAGCATCTCAAAGCCACCCTTTATATACAGGCAACAAGATCAACAGCTCCCGTTAAGTTCTTTTGGTGCCCTGATATCACAACAGACCGAAGAACCCTAAAACTTTAATTCAGTGTCCTGCTCATCTTGCCATCTTCACTTCACACTAAGACTCTCTCATACTACTCCAGCCTCATTTGAAATGGTAAAAACAAATCTAAAGTAAATTCCAGTTCACTCAATTATAGGTATAACAACATTTACTTTCATATCATGAAAGGATATTTATAACATGAGAGGATAATTAAATTCATGTGATCTAAACAGGAAGAACAATGCTTCTAATACTCCTTTATGAAAACAAAAAAGAGCCAACATTAAAAAATATTCCTAAATCAATCCAAAAAAAACATTTGGTGCTACACTCAGCAAAAGTTACATGCCTTCAAGACTTGTCCAACTGCTTTGAGCTGGGTTTTGCAGCTGTTATTACTGGCTTTTAACTGGTTATTTTAGTAGGTACTTGCCATACATTTATTAAGTAAGAAAATCTGATGTGACTTGTGCTTCAAAAAGAAAAGTTACTAAATTCTTTTTATGCCTTTACTCTCTGAAACCAAACCCTAACATCTATAAAAAGCCTCAGGATTTTATTATAATTATCCAAGTCTGGGATTGGGTTTTTTTCAGAAGATTATGTTGGTTTCTGCTTTTGGAGCTAGGCTCAGGAAGCATCTAACACACCTTTGGAACAACTTCTCAAAAGGGCTGCAAAGGAAGAAACAAAAGGGTACTGATTTAGAAATAAAAAGAGAAAGTATAATCCGATTCTGCAACTTTATGCACTCTATCTTCAGGTTTACAAAGACTGAATTTTCTTTTCCCTGAGGATTACTTTCCAGATACTCTGTCTGATCTGGCAATGTTAGGTCAATTTTATGCTGATTTTATGGGTGAGAGGATGAGAACTGCTCAAAAATAGCTGTTGTTATAGTCAGCTGAGGAACTACTGAATTGCTCCTCATTCACTTTTTCTAACCGACTTTTCAGGACAAATGGTTTGCATCAATTCTAAGTAAATGTAGTAGTAAAAGGAAATTGTCAAGTGCACACATAAAATAGTTTGTGTGGTACATGTATAAATGTATATATACGTATTGTTGCATGTGTAAATGGGTATTTCCGTGTACAAACAGCTCTTTTCCTATGCCTACCACATCCAGGACATAAATCTCAGCACCTGCCAGTAACACTTGAAAATTCCCTTGCTAAATATCCTACAGCATAGGAAAGGACATCTCCCTTGGTACGAGCCAGATGAGAGACAAGCATGGAAAGGTTTGCTGAGGTACCAAAAGAATGCAGTATAATTACAAAGTGAGTCACATGCTTAAAAAATAGTATTTAAGATGTCATAATCTAGAACTGCTCTGGAAGACAAATGCAGGTGACTATGACACCCACTAAGTCAAGAGGAAAACATGTGCAGATCCTCAAGGTGTTTTCTCTCCAAAAATCTATTCCTGTAGAGGCAAGGTCATAAAGCATGTCATCTGCATTTTCAGGAAATCAACTTCCAACAGTTTAACTTCTGTAACAAATCGAAGAAAATACAAAGGTACTATTTCTCATGACAGAGTAGATTAGAGAAGCACTACATTCTAAACTATAAAAAAAAAAGAGAAGCTTTCTGGGTTGTAACTTGTCCAAAAACTGACAAGTTAAATACACTCTAAAAATAATCTTCATAATCATCAAGCTTGTAGATTTTAAATACCACACAAAAATACAATAGGATAAGGTAATTAGCACACATTCAATTTGGTAATGGAACAGAAATTACAAACACATGCTGAGAAACATCATCTCGGGAAATTCTCTTGGATAGCAACAGGGAATATTTCATACAGGAAAACAGAGCTAAGGTAAAATGAAACAGATTAATTAAGCAGTCCAATATTCTGGAGAGAGGAGGAATCTTCATCCCTGTTGGTTGTACTGAGCAGAATAGACAAAAAGACTGCCAAGCAGAGTTGGTCATGCTTGGGACAGAGGAATGGACTAGATAACTGCTCAGTATTCCTCCAGTTATGTTTTCTCTGATGCTGTACAGATTTTCATTGGAAAAAAGCTGTCAGTGAAGAGGGGAAAGAAGAGACTGGGGCCAGGAGTTAAGGGGGTGGGAAAGAAATATAATGAGGAAAAGGAAGGTAGCAAAGCAAAACTTATTGCAGACTGTTCTTCTTTCTTGTCTGGAAAAAACAAGTGCCACATTTTTTTTCCTTATGTGAACATGAGAATGCAATTAATAAATCTGAAATTATCATTATATCAGGGAACAGCTTTATAAACACACATTTAAGCAATAAGCAGAATGGATTTTGTTAGACTAAGTAGTTTCCAGCAATAAAAAATTAGTTCTCTAAGTTCATGATACCGCTATTGTTCAAAAACAAAGGTCTCTTACATACTTAAAATAATTTTCCAGAAACACTCAACAGTAATTCTAGTGATGCTTTTGTATCAATGTAGTATTTAATACTCAACCAAATCACTACAACAGTGACTCAGAAACAAAATAAGAGATGAACCATAACGTGCAATCCAAGGATTTTTACAGATGAAATCATCTGATGAAAAAACCAGCATTCACATAAAAAAATAACTTCTTGCAAAAAAAGACTCCTGTATATCATATTAAAATCTGCCTGTTAACAGTTTCATACATGAAGTGCCAAAAATGGAGTAGAATGGGAGGCCCTGCTGCCAGGGTGCAGATCTGGGTGCAGCAGTGGTCTTCAACTCCCTGGTTTGGGGGATCAAAGTGGAGCACCAGCCAGGAGCAGGAGGAAGAAGAGTAGGATGCATAGAAAAGTGGAGAAGAAGGGAGTTAAGAGTATTTTCCAAGCATCAGTAATCAAAAGAAAGAACAAGAACAAAATATATTGAAGCAATTTGATCTTAAAAAACTAAAACTAAGGAACAGTCATTAACTTCTCAGGCATCTAAAACCTGTCAGATTAAAGATAATGTGCAAACGAAGGTGCCACTACAGAAAATACCTTAAAGTACACTTTTATACAAATCATGGAGCAAAGGAAAACATATTTACAAAGCTATATCAAATCTTACCAATCCAGCATCTTCAAGTCTTTTACTCACACTTAACTCAAAAGTGAGCCTTCCTTAACTGCCTCCACAACTTCAAACAGTTCCTACTTCAGCAAACAGCAAAGGAACAAGACAATAATGTCAACATCACTGACAACATCAGTTGTAGAAAAATATTAACAAGTTCCAGTAATTATATTTACCAGCTTTTCCTGATACATATTAATACAGTGAGATTTGTTGGGGCCTCTAGATGGGACTTGCCTTTCAAAATAAGGCACAGCATGGCCACAGCACAGCAGCCCAGTGTCTCCTGTCCCCTCTCCCTCACCCATACCAGTGGCCTCTGCCCTGTCTTCAACTGATTGTAAAGCTTATGCCTCATTTTGAAAAATTATTTAGGTATTGAAGGTAGCCATCTCACACTGGCATCAAAGGTGATATTTGGAGTGCGTGACTTTTGACATTTTTCCTTCCAACTTTTCTCATAGAAACTAAAGTGTAAACTAAATGACAGCAGAGTCAACAAACACATGCTAAATACTGACCTTTGGAAAATGGAAAATAACAGTTTACTAGCCTCAGTTACAGTCACTGTAGCTGCTATCTGCATGTATTTGGGATTGCACATTTGCCAATCAGAAATGTGATTTTTGTATCAGGCTCAGAAACATAACTACAAAGACCTTACTGGCAAGATGAAAACATCTTCCTTCCATGAGGAATCTTTTCCTAAGGAATTGTTTTTAACTGTAGTAATAACACCTGCAACTGAAGTAATTTCTGTAGGACATATGCTTGAAAAATGCTCCCAGTCACAAGTAGCACAAATTACTCATGGACTTAGCAATTGGCTCAGAATTCAATTACATCTTCCTATAAACACGTACTACTTAGCAAATGATTTCAGGATCACAGTGCTCACACCATGTTTGTGGAAATCCAGAATTTTGTTTCTAATACATGTGAAAAAAAAGGTACAATCCATATCTATAAGAGTCACTCAGCCCTTAACAAAAACCACATAGACACCGCAATGTTCTCTACTCCCCACAAAAACCACTCACATTTGAAGTCAGTGGGTCCAGCTCAGTCAGCCCCATCCCACCACAGCAACTCCACAGCTTTTAAGTGCTGGCCAGTGCTGCCCCACCAAGGCATTAAGAGCTCTGACAGTAACAGATCTGACATGTCTACATCGCACTGCAAAGCTGCACATCACAGTCGCTCACCGTACAGCTCATCACAGAATTATTTTCAAATATTTCTACGTCTAAACTTATGTGACAAAGGTTCCTCAAGGTTTTCAGAAAGGTGAGAACAGTGTGCAAATACTGACCTCCCAACTAATCACATACAAGGTTCAGCCAAGTATATTGCAGAGAAGCAGGACTTTGTCAGGTTTTGGACCCAAAACTTCCTCCAGCCTTTCAGATTTCCCTGTCTGTAAGGCACTTGAACTAGGAAATAAGTACTTCTTCCCCTTTTACAGGCAGGGAGATGGTTAAAAGTTCTAGCCACAACTTGACATCTCCTTCAGAGCTGCAGGTCAATCCCTTTTTGCCCAAGAATTTGTCCCACTGAAGGACAGAGCAGTAAGTCATTTCAGCTTACTACAGACAGAAAGAAAGGGTCCTTTTGGCTACAATGCTATTAGCTATGCTTCAGGCTAAAACCTTAATCAGGGTGAGAGTTCATTGCACAGATAGTGCACAGATAAAATGAGTATGTTCAGCCTTTATTTGGTCTCTTCACAAGATAAGCAGGGGTTTATTTTACCTGGTAAGTCTTTAGAATGACCTTGTAAAGTATGGCAACAACTGTATGCCTTTAGAAGCTGTGTTATTCTTAATTTTCCTACTTCTAAGTTGTAATCATGAGAACAAGGATTTAAGAACTAAGGCAGCAAAAGAAGAAGCAAGTGGGCACCATGTATGTCTCCAGTCATTCCTAATGTTTAAGGAGGGTTTATAAAAAAAAATACTTTTGCTGTCCCTGGGTCTCTTGTTCAAAAAAATTTAAAGGAGACAGGCTGTGCTGTGATCTCCTGAAATGAACAATAACTGAAAAGAGTAAGACTAAGAGCAACCACCTTCACAAGCAAACACAAGTTTTACAACCTCCCTGTAAGAATGAAGAATTAACTTACCACACTCCCTTGCAAACAGACATCGTGCAGGGGTTTCTTCATTTTAAATTAAGACATGGGACTTAAAGTTCTTAGAAAGTATTGTGGGCTACATGGAATTTTCCTGTATTTGGAAATAATGCAACATTGATTTTAAGAAAGATCTAGAAAAGTTCAAGTACATTATTACCAAGCAATATATGCTAAGTAAATTAGGAAGAAGCAAAAGTCCTGCCCTGCCAAATACGCTAGGGATGAACCATCACTTGCTTTTCCATGTCAAATGATGTCTGACCAGAGAGAACCATTTTAACTCACAGACTATGCTGTTGTATTTGCTTTGTTGAACACACTGCATATAGAAAAATCAAAAAGCTTTTGGCAGATGACAAAAACTACATCTCACTATATTATGGATACCCGAGTTACTGCCTCCTGATTTACTCCAAGAAAAACAAATTTGGTATCAGACTG
Organism: Leptocoma aspasia; assembly: GCA_013399835.1. Classification (NCBI taxonomy): domain Eukaryota; kingdom Metazoa; phylum Chordata; class Aves; order Passeriformes; family Nectariniidae; genus Leptocoma; species Leptocoma aspasia. The sequence continues at coordinate 213,166 of VXAX01006189.1, read as the reverse complement.
GACATGAAACCAGGGATATATGTCACCCTGTAAAGCACACTGATTGATTGCAGAAAACACAGAGTGATATCCAAGCCATTTTTGACAGACATTGTCCCAAAATAATACAAAAATAAATCTTACATTAGAGTTAACATGCCCTAAAAATAAATTAAAGCAATAAAAAATTAAACCAAAAGCTTAATCTTCTGCAAGTTTTTTTCTCTAAGCCGAAGTTAGTCCAGTCTTTAGCTACTTCAAGAAAAAATGAGTGTTGTAGGGGAACTCCCTCTTGCCAAAGATGATATAATGACTATCTATTTACATCACTTCTTGCCTGAACAGCGCAGCAACATTCCTTCCACTTTCCGCTGGTGAGGACCACATCCTGGGCAGAGCCCAACTGTTGGTACTTGACACCACGACTTCCCACTAAATTATGCCCCTTGCCTTCAATACTGACTGGCACAAGCAGTAAAATGTGATTACTCAGTAATTAACAGGTAAGTAACTACCTATTAGGCAACAACTTACAGGGAGAAATTACGGAAAGGCCAGAGCAAGAGTGGAATACATAGTATCTTGGAAGAGCACTCCCTCTGCCGCTGTCTTTACAACCAAGGACAGCTACAGGGAGAAGGGGTTAGAGTCTCTCTTCATTGTTCTATTCTAGATTATTTATGACATTTTATTTAATTAATACAGATACTACTGTATCATATATTCACCCCATCACTATGATTATGCTGTGAAACAAGACTAGGAATTGTGCAATGATATTCTGCTTATGTGTGAGAAAGAATGAACATAATTGTACATTATAAAAGCATAGTTTCAAATTCTTTATCCTTTTTTCACTCTCCATTTACAAACAGCATTTTCTACATGAAATTCAAACCTTTCTCATATTGCATACTGGCTGGGGTAGGAAGGTACAGAAGTAGAACAGCACTGGTAACCAGGACCTGGCCTGGAAGATTCCTACTCCTCTGAACATCTCCAGCACTACAGCTGAAACATATCTAACTTCAGAAGTTGTAATTATATAAACCAACATTTCATAATTTTATATATGTAAATTCAAACAATCACAAACCTTAATTAAAGAAAGCTCCAGAATTCTAACAACCATGCTGGTTAGCCATAGCATACATATAGTTTGCTATATATGTAAACAGTTCACAGACTTTAATTTTAAAATATGTATTTTCTAGCATATTCCAATTCAGTGTTCATTTTACTCTTTGTTGTTCATGACACATTAAGCCAGAACAAACACGAAGGAGCACTGATCAATAAGCACAAATCTTTTTTTGCCTTTCCTTTCCATCTTACCCCAAACCTATTTTAATATCATCGGGGGAAAAATAAAACTCATCAGTCACCTGATGGAGTAATTCAAAACTTAACCAAACAGGGCTAATGGGTGAGAATTGAAATGAAAACACCTTGACAAAGAAAGCAATTTCTTTTCTTCGCACTCTTCAGAAGCTGTGGGTGATCGCTGTAATCGAACCATCAACGGCGAGGGGCCATCTGTCCCAAGGGCCCTCCACGTGAGCAAGAATCAGCAACGAAATATTTTAGAGGCTGGCCCACATGCATTGAGCCCTGATATGTCTATGGCAGGCAGTATGCAGCTGAAAATCAGTGTTTTGACATTTTTCCCATACCAATCCTTAAAAGTCAACACTAAACTTTTGATAAGAACAAAACACGAAGAGCAGGTTAAGAGAGGTTGGTTACAGAAAGATCAGTGTTACACCAACAGCTGAGATCTCCCCTGTCATGAAGCACTCATGCTTCAGCATCCAAGAGCCATGCTCAGAAAAAAGGCTACAAGAAACAGCCTTTACACTTGCATTTACATTACGAGTCCCCTCTAGGACTAGTTTTTGCAGCTAATGAAGTCACTTATCAAACCACCCCCACAAAATCACCCAACCTTGAGTTTCTTCCACAGAAAACAAACAAAACATTAGGAAAGGGTCTACCAGACATTTCCAAGGCAGCAACCACACACAATGCATGCTGAGACCCAGGAGCTTAGGCAGAGGCACCGTGGCTTTGGCACCTGACTTCCCAGGGAACACAAATCATTCTGATCCCCACCAAGGACGTCCCAGAACTCCAGAAGAGGCTGCGTGTCACACCCCTCCCAGGGATGTTCCTAAACTGGGCACTTTTCCCTTACTAAGCCTTTTAAAAGGGAGTACCACACATGGCAGAAGGATAATGCAATTTATTTCTTCGGCATTTTCTAACTAAAAAATATATTGATCTTTTAGTAAAATAAACTCTGACACGGCTGCAACTCTGTGCCCTTCTCTCCATCTGTTTCAAAACTCTGAAGAGTCACAAAGTGGATAGAGAGGGCAGGAAATTTTTTTGCTGTTGTTGTTGAGCTGCCTTAACAATATTGGTGCCTCTCTGCTTCAGCAGAGGTTGAACACAGACCCAGCCAACAGCACACTGCACTGGGAATAGAAGAAGCACACTGTTTTTTCAGTCCTGCCAGCTACCTGTTGCCTGACCTCAAGTCAGTTATTTCAGGTTCCCAAACATCATGAGGTCTTTGAAAAAAAAAAAAATTTTTTAAATTGAGAAGAAAGGGCATTAAAAAAAGGGAAATTTCCATGGGGGCCAAGTTTAGTTATTTTAAAGCACAAGCCACACAAGCACATAAAACAAGTAAAGGCAAGTCAAAGGGTTTTCTCACAGATGTTTACAGTTACCAAGGTCAAAATTTCCAATTATGTGTTGGAGAGAGGTCAGCAAAACTAGAGATGTAAACCACAACCTGAAATACATGAAGAGGCTGTATCAGAATGGTCTTGTGTCCTGCAGCCCTTGAGGCATGAGGTCTGGCTTCTGAGTTAATAATCCTGAAGCACATTCAACAGCTGGGAAACTCTCCAAGATGGTTCTTGGTATCATATAATTCAGTGAATAAAGAGAATACTATTTATTCAGAATAGCAAAGTAGAAGGGTGATGTAGATGCATGACTTTAATTTACATCCCATTACAAAATAAGGCAATGTGGTTAAAGTGCAATGCTGTTTTATCTTTCAAAACCTCAGTGCCTGATGCCTGCCTTCTCCAGTGAAATCTCAAATAAATCATGCACAAAATAGTGAAAATTAATTTAACAGTGTGATAATAGCAGACAATATATTTCACTCTAATAGAAAAAGCTAAAGTTCAGAACAACACGCTGCACTCGCATGGCCCATGAGGGGTCAGAACTCAACACATTCTTTGTAAATTGAGCCTTTCCAGAAGGCAAGGTCAGAAGCTGCCTTCTCCCATTTCAGCTGTCTGCATTCAAACTAGCTGTTGGAAAAGTATAAGAACTTTTTTGTCAGAAGCAGTTACTTCAACAAAGGCACCCTGCAAGGTAACACAGCTCTGCTGGTGGGTGGGAGCCCAACCCAGGCCGGTTGGAAAGCCAGACACACCAGCCAGGCATGGCAGCTCCAGCTGGTCCATCACCCCCTCACAGGGGCAAAGCACCAGCCTAGGGAATGCTTCCCACCATGCAGAGTAGAAAGCAGAAAGAAAACAGACCTGGACAAAGTTGGAAGAGCAGTGAGGTGGTTGCAGATGGGAAGATAAAAATTACAGGAAGGGAGATTGCAGAATGATGGGCCATCCATATGTTTGAACTGAACATTTCTGCCTCTTAAGTAATGAAAGTCTTCGTTTTACTTTCCTAAAAGCAATTCAGCAGAAAGAAGTGAGATGAGGCAAGGGAAAGCATGAGTAATGCCTGTGTATGCACCATACAGCAGTCAAAAATTAGCAAGTGGAAAATTATATTATTATTATTGATGTGAAAGAACAAGGAAATACTTTTTAATAAATCAACAACAGCATAAATAAAGGTTGTCTCATCTGAAAATATAGATTTCCCAAATAAATCTGGTGCTAATATTTGTGAATGCATATACACAACAGTAACAGCTGTCTACACACAGAATTCACAAGGAGCTAAAATATATGGTGCTATATGTAACATTACATACTCTATTACATTAATCTGTATGAAAATTTTCATTAAAAGTTCTCCTCTCAACCACTGCTCTTCTCAATTTCTCAGAAACAACAATTTCTCCATGTTCAGTGTTGCATGGAAGGGTTTGATGCTCTTGGAAGGGCTGTATTAACCTGGCTTCCATTCTCCATGTACTTCAGCTTCTTCCTTGACGCAGCTGATTAAACAAACCTCAGATTTCCTACAAGCCCCACATGACTAATCACTTCTAGTGATTCCACACCCATGCTCTATCCTCCTGCACATTCTCCACCTCCACCAGTAAGACAATGCTGCTGCCATGGCTGCAGGCTCACCACTGGAAGGCTTAAGAGAAGAGCTCAATGGATCTGTACAGTTTGATATCAGCTTGGTAAACTACATGGAGCTTTTCTCTTTATCCTTTGTTTTATTTCTGAAAATTAAAGACATTCACCTCCTGGAGCACTGCTGAGCTCCATAAATGCATGTAAGAACCTAGACCAGCACAGTGTACAGTTGGAATCAATGCTAAAAGCTGAAAGCAAAATAATTTTTGATCTAAGGAAATTAGTCATGATTGGATGAGCCTAAGAAAACAGTACCACTGTCTCATTGATCATTTAACAGGAAAGCAAAAAAGGCTAAGAACACTAAGAATTAATCACAAGGGTCAACCAATCTTCATTAGAGATACAAAAGAACTTTTGGAGGAAACAATAAAATGTTTTCAGACAAGCCAGTTCCTGCACTATGCTGCAGCAAAAAACAATCACTACGCATGCACATGGGTCTCTCCTCCCAGGTGACAAGAGATAGGACAAAGGGAAATGGCATCAAGTTGTACCAGGGAAGGTTTAGATTGGATATTAGGGAAAAAAATTATTAATAGAAAAAGTTATCAAGCACTGGAATAGGCTGCCCAGTGAAGTGAGGAGGTCACCATCCCTAAGAGGTATTGAAAAGACGTGTAGATGTGCTTTGGAACGTGGTTTAGTGGTGGAGTTGGCAGTGCTGGGTTAAGGGTTGGACTCAATGATCTTAAAAAGGGCCATTAAAGAAGAGGTTTAGATTCCTTTTAAAGATTACAGAAGAAAAAATTATGGGGGGAAAAAAGTTCTTTATTTTCCAAACTTTGATAAAATATAATGAAAGGTGCCTACTCTAAAATACATCAATATTTTAACTTCTTGTGCTTCCCCAAGGGCAAAAACGTCAGTCATTTAGCTTGAGAACACCATTTAATCCTATCAAATTTGAAAAGCCGAAAAGTTCACAATTCATAAAGTGACAAAACTAACCTATTAGGAGCGAAGCATCAAGACTATAAAGGGTTCCTCATTTTACTTTCACTTAATAGCTATGGAAATCACCTGCTCAGGTAATTCCAGCAAGAACCACAATCCTAAGCCTTTCATTTATGATTTATATAATAAACAGCTCTGCATGTTTAAGAAGGTCTCCACTAAAATGCTCTATTTTCAAATCAGTGAACCCAATAGAGTTCCTAAGGAATGCATGAAAAATTAAGTCTTTTTTTTTCTTTTTCTCATTTGCAGATGTGTCAGATCATGGAAGTATACTCAGTACCACCTTTCTGAGGCATTTGCCCCTAAAATATTTAGAAAGAAGCAAGATGGATGTCTGTGAAATTGAGAAACAAAAGATTAAACTTGGCCAAATGTCAGAGGATGCACAATGTTTGAGGCTGTGCTATTTCCATGCACAAATAAAATCAAGCCTGTACCAAAATAGATTTCCCTGGGTGCTGAGAGGTCCTGCCACTGTCTTGCTGAGGAACACTGCTGGTTCCTGATCACTTCTCTGAATGCAAGTGGCCTAAAGCTGTCCAGGTCATAAACAAGTGTTTGAAGATGTGACATGTGAAGAGGGTCAACAACAAAGCCTAGCATTAATCCCTTTGTGTGAAGCAGGAAGAGGAATTTACCTCATATACACAATACATCTATGTCCAGTGAAGTATAAAACTTCCAGAGGTGCACAAGCAAGGCATTATGTCTTCTTTGCTTTTTTGCATGCTGGGAGAGGCCAGGAGGGAGGTGAGCAGTGCTTCTCATGGGCTGGATGTAGTGAAGCACAAGGAATGGGTGTATGCCAGGCAGGGAGCTTTAGTGCACCAAGTGTATTAATCACTGCTGGTATCTTCTCCCAGCCTGAGCCAAGAGTAGCACAACCCATTAGTCCAAACGGATGGACCTGAGAATACAGGAGGCTTAACTACTAGCTAACATAACTTCCATCATTTCTAATTGGATTGTGACTAAATTCCCAGCACTGATAATACCAAAATGAGATCAGAGGGGAAAGCCTCCATATTCCCTTTGCACAAAGATCGGAAACAGCTCTCCCCTGCTGTTGTACAATAGCACTGACCACCCAAAGATCCGTGGCTTTAGCTAAGAGACCCATCTCACTGCCTGCTGAACACGTGTATGTGATTACTGTGATGTTTGTTTACAAATTTCAAAAAACAGCCCAGAAACAGTGCAAAGAGTTAGAAGGCCAAATACTAAATGATGTTAATTTACATGGAAGAAAATTAGTATAAAAAATTGTAATAACAAAAGGACCTGACATGGGCCAAGGAGAAAGAGAGCAGAGTGTCTGTGCTTTTCAGGACTGCTGAAAGATTTGATTTTGTTTTGGGGATCTCCTTATCAAGCATTTAAGAGAGAGCCATGCGAGCTCCAAACTCTGTAGCAATGCAGAACTAAGCCAGAGCACATCTTCAGACTTCCTTGCAGCCCATCAGAACTCCTGTAACCATTCCTGACACTCATTTGCTTGACCCATTTCTGATAAACAAAGAATGGAGGACTTGAAGTATTTTTCCCCCTTGTTCATCCCATTCTTCACTGGTCTCTTGTTTTGTAGTCAGAGGTTAAACTGCTGACCTCTCACCTTCAAGGCAAGTTTTTCCCCCCTTCCATAAAAGGTTTTTCACAGTGTGCAGCATTCGGATTAGCCCCTATCCCCCTGAACAAAAGCTATGCCTTTGTACCACTGGTTTGGGCATGGAGTCCGTACATCAGAGGAAGCTGCTCCTACTTACCATTCACAATAACTATATTGTGAGGCCCCTCTAACGCCTCGTCTCTCAGTGTCTAGACTTTCACCCAACCAGCCAGCAAAAAGAAAATCCTGTAAAGCACTCAACTGAAAATTAACTATGGTATCCTGTTGTGAACCTGATGAAGACGTTATTTGAACATACGGTAAAACTTTCCATTGTTTAACATAAAGATAAGAGAAAAACTTTTAAAGCCCTGAGGTTTAAATAGTCATAGGGATCAATTAATTCATGGGTCAGTAAATGCATTTTATAAGCAAGGAGCTATGGCCTATGTGTGTCTTTAAAATAATACACAGATTATTAAATTATACCCAAGCACGCAGCATTCTGGATATTTGCAGAGCCTAATTTTATACTCACTATGGATACACTAAAGCAGAACTTGAGACATACAAAAAGAATTGTATTTTCCAAAATTAATTGAAAGCATAGCATCACTACTGCCCACTGTCCCAGTTATCTTCAGCAAATAAAATAAAACAAGTATGGCAACAGAGGTATTTTATGCCCTGCTGTATGAAACAAGGCCTGTAAGAAAAACTGTGAGCAAGACAGGGTATCTATAGAGTGCAAACAAACCATTGATTTTCCAGGGAAAAAAAAATTGCAGTGACTTGTAATTTGTTTCTTTGCAACACCTGCATCGGTGTAGCATGAATATTCCACAGTAGCAGGACAGTTTACTTAAGTGGACTAACATTAATAAAAATCTATTCTTTCATCTTGAGGGAAAAAAAAAAAACCAAAAAAAAACAAGTAGGCCAAGGAAAAAGTCTAGATCTGAGCAATATTTTAATGTTTGTATAAGCATATGATATATTTTGAAACTCTGAAAAGAATTTATTATCGCAGAAAACCTGATGTTTCCATCTTCTTGGAATTCTTATGGCCTCTTTTGAGTGTTTACTTGGAAAGAATTCCCTGGGCTTTGCTAGCAGAATAAGGCACAGCTGAGGAAATGCATCTCTCTCATCAATTTCCCCAATCTGTTTTGAAAAGAGAGCCAGAGTGCCTCAAAATAAGAGGCAAACAAATTGCTGTCTGGCATAGGTTGATTGATTGGGGGAACATGAGGGGGTGTGCTAGGTNTTGTTTGTTTTTTTTTTAAAGTGTGTTTTGTGCTGCAACAAGAAAGTGTGAAATCATCCTTGTCATAACAGGAAAAACAAAACAACAACGTTTATCCTTTACCAGCACCCCACAGTGCCTGGTCATGGCAGCAGCATGCGGAAAGCAACGGGATTTGGGAGTCTGGACACAAATGCAACAATCCAGGAAGGGCCTAACAGCAACCTCAGCTCTCTCAACAGGCAAACAAGGTTGGATTTGGAAAGGAAGCAGAAATCAGGAGATAAGAACCTTCTCTGTCTTCAGGAGTGTCAGACACCAGGCACACGCCAGGATGTCCCTCTGCCACATAGGTCAGTCATGCTTAGGAAGTATTTTAATGTTCCTTGTAATGCCCTTAAAAAAAAAGCCCACACAGGATAGCTGTCAAACCTAGAGACTGCTGGGTATTAATCTCTTTAGCTATAAAAGTACTTAAGTCAACCTCTGATGTTTTAGGCTCTGTGATCTTTCCCAAGACTGCGTGGCCTGCTTCCCAAGGAGAGATGTATAGCACACTGGAGTCACTGCCTGCAACACCTGCTGCACTGCCACCAGAGCACAAGCACCTCAGGCTTGTGCTTCTACTTGGAGATACCATGTATAAACCCACCAAATTACCACTAATCTCCAGAAGTCATACTGAAAAAACAGCAGTACAAAGCATCTACTGTACTTAAATTGGGAAGGATTGCCTTCTGCACCACATCAGATACACTTCTGCTCCAGGTCTACGGCAGTCTGCCTTCTTCACACACAAGGTCTTCTTGGGGTCAGTCAGCACTCTGAAGCTGACCAGTGGTACACAGGAACCTAAATCAGTCCCCCAAAACAACGCAGCTGCCACAGAAGAAAAAGAACAGAGGATCTAATACTATAATCCTGTTCATGGTACCAAACAACTTGCTTATGGAGGTCAACTGTTGACTGACAATTATTCAACAAGATGCATGTTTTCACACATATGTAGGCCTGTCAGAGAGGATACACATAAACTGATTTCAGAAAGACAAAATGTCTGAGAAGTAACAATACAGAGCATTAACTCAAGAACATGAAATTGATTGTCTCATGGCTATTAATTTTACCTCTATACCAGGTTACTGACAGGACAAAATATATTAAAATGGGAGACTTAAAAATCAGAACTTTGAAATTCTCCCTGTAGCTTCTGTAGAAATCCACAGCACAACACCACCTTGGACCACCCTCTCCTCAAAACCCAAAAAAGACTGAGAGAAGAATATCAAATAATATACCCTAGGTATGGAAAAGCATCTACTCATGAGCAGGGTCAATAAATAAATTACACATTCAGGTGAGAAACACAGCTGTTGGGGGGGATGGGTAAAACATCACCTATGGAACAAGTGAAGAAAAGGAAATAAATAATCCCTATTTTTTGGGATTAAATCCCAAAAACTATAATCCAAGGGAATCAACAGTGGCATATTTAAAACAGAAAGAAGGAACCTGCTCACAAACTCTGTACCACAGCTACCAAGAGCCCTGCTCAAGGTTGGTGCCAAGGCCAAAGGCATAAAGAGAGCTCAAACTCCAGTGTGCTTGCACAAGATGGGCCCACATTTCACTCTGAGAGAAAATGTCTGTTTTCACCAGCTTCCAAACCCAGGGTGACCATGGGTACCCATGCAGGAGAAATGATGGTGACATCCACCATGGCGGTTTTTGGGCGGTGACACACAGCATACTCTGCCTACGCCCAGCACCACCAGCTGCTGCACGCAGGCAGAGGAATGAGCTCCTGCAAAACCTCCTCCCAGTTCTTCCTCTCTGCCTTGAATGCTAGAATCTGTGTTCTGACACATTTTCCACTTTTCTTTCAGTTATAAATACAAAAATGTAGTCCCACTAGGGACACAAATGAAAGAAGCAAGTAACAGGGGCAGCCCTCCAGGCCCTTCCCTAGCCAGACTGATCCTCTTTCAGTCACAATGAGGAAGGACAGAACATTTTCACACATGCAAAAAGGGAGACCTGATGCTTTTGGAGATCACTAAAAATGGGTAATGGTTTAGTTTGGGATGTGAGCAGGAAAAAAGTTTCACACAGTGCATATTTTAGACTGAGGGTTCAGGTGTTTTGTTCCAAGCAGGCAGCCTTATTTCCACAGACTGCATGCTGAGCTCCTTGCAGCAACATCAGACCTATTTTAAGCTGTCACATCTGGAAAGAAGAGTTAAGCACCTCTCAGAAGACATTTCCTGGGTATTTCAGTCAGCTTCAGGTCATGCTGGCCAGTATCACCAAAGCACTGAATTGCAACACCTGCTGTGATTAACTTCAGCTGGTTTTATTAACCAGTGTTTTACCAGCTATGTGAAAGAAAATGTGCCTTCACATGGAGATCATGTATGCATTAAACATGAAGAAATGCACAGGTAACTCATCTGCAGTGAATAAAATTCCAGAATCTTTACTTGTCCTGATGATGAGAAGCAACATCTTTCTTTTGCACAAAATTTCTGCAAGACAAATTTTTAATACAGTAGTCTAATTTAAGAATACATTTCTGTTGTTCTTCAAATTACAGAGCATCAGCCTCAGTCACAAATCCTCCCACATATACACTTGCACGCAAAATTAAAACCAAAAACAAGAAGACAGAAAAACAGGGAACCAACTGCACTGTGATAAGGGGCTACTTCATTAAACTACTGAGCAAGATATTGACATCTCATTTCTGATGTGCCAGGAAAAATTTCTTTTACAGACAGTTATAAACCAAACACACACAACACGTATTTAAGAACCACCCTGCAAAGATTACTTGGTTTACCTTTGTCTTCATCTATGTGCTCTTGTTTACCATCTTATTCTCTCTTAAACTGTGTCTCATTCCTGACCTTCAAGAATACAGTAAAATTAACATCTAACAGTTATGCAATATGCTCTATTCTAGAAGCAGCTAATGAAGAAAAGTAAACTACACACAAATGTACATCTAAACACCCTCTTAACATCAACAGATACACAAACAATTACTTGTCTACCATCACTTTTGGACTCAAGTCATTTTAATCTCAATTATTCTGTTACAAAAACTCCTTCAAAAGATGTGAGTTATAGATCTACTTAAAAATTAGTGAGATTTTAAGCCATTGTACAGCATATTACTCATTTCAAGCACCACAGAGCCCAGAAGCTAAGTTTAAGACAAAGGTTACTGATTATAATCCTCCAGTAACACTTGTAAATTACTTAAGAGAATTCTGATTACAAACTGTTCATTTTTTCCCCAAAAACGGTTCTAATAAAATGAATATATCACTTCTTTGTTTTGCTTTTGGAAGGATAATCTATAGAGTCTTAGTTTGTTTTAAAAAAAACCAAAACATAAACTTCAGTGTTTGTTTTTTCTTTGCTAAATATACAGGAAGACTTTGGCAACAAAAAGGAAGTTCAGAACAAATTCATCCATTCATAAATTTCATAGCAGATTCATTCCTTTTTATAGTTCTTTAAAATATTGATCTGTTTTCAAATCTGCTTCCACAGAAAGCAATACCAATCTGCTATTAACAGAAACAACTATCAGATGCCCTGAAATGCTAAAAGCTCATTACAAATGTGACAGAATTTTCAGCCTGAACTGAAGCAGACTCACGGTCCACTTCACTACTCTCTGCATATTGCTTTTATTGAGTAAAAAGAAAGAAATCAAATGAAGTCTCTTCTCTTAAATGTAACACATCTGTGCGGTACCTTGAACTCTGAGAAGAGAGTTCAGCAAGATCCTCCCCTCTAGAAACAGAGACATGAGAAGTGATGCAACACAGAAGCACAGTCCTAATCTGCTCCCTCCCTGAAATCAGCCCTTGGTCACTGGATTTTGTTTCCTTGCTGCTCTCTGGGGAGCCCTGCACCCAGTGACAGACACCTGCCAGCTCTGCTTGGCCAGCTCTCTCAGAAAGGACAAGTGTAGAGAAGCAAAGCAACACTGGGACTGTCCTACTCCAGGCAGAAGAAAAGCCAGCACTTTGGAAAACTACGTAATTTCTCTATAATGCAATTATATCTTGACTTCCAGCACGTCTATGTCATCTTCTTTGGGGCAGTTTCGGGAGCGTTCATCCGCTCACTTTCACTTCAATTCCACCAACACAGTTTCTGGGCAGCAGTAACTGAGAGAGCTTTTGCTTTCTCCCTCCTGCCTGTGGAAAGACAGGAGGTTGTACAACAGGACAGCAACATTTCCCACTACCACCAAAGAACTACTACCAAGAAATGCACTGTGCTCAGTATTAGTCATTCACTTAAAGCTTGAAGCACCTACTTCCTGCAAAACGCTATTCAAAGACCTGTGGTTTTTTGCAGAACTTGCCTAAGGGACACTTATTAGCAGAAAAGCTCCTTGATGTGGCCCACAGCGAAGCATCACCCAAGCTGCCAGCAACATGATCCGGGCTTGTGACACTTCCCTTCATGGTGACCGGTGCTTGCACCTCCTACTAACGCAGAGCATGTGTTTTACCTTCGTGGAACCATTTTTTCCCCCATTTGGCTGAACAAGGCAAAATCCAACAAGGTTTAAGGATTATGTATGGCCCTTAAAATGTTGGGGGTATTTTCATCCTTTTCCTTTAGCACTGCTAAGTCAAATGAAAACAAAGTCTCACATATGCAAAGGAGGAAGCACAGACAATAACAGGACACTCAAAAGAAGAAGAAAGAAAATACCAGAGCTAGCTCTGTAAACATTTTCCAGAGCTGAAATATTTTGTATCCTATTAATAACTACTGAGCTATCTAGCCACAGATTAGGAAGATATTTCATCTATTGTTTATAAAATGCTTTTCTTTGTTGACTTAGCACTATTCAAGACCAGACTTGGCTGGTATCCTGTACAACACTGTGTTTTGGACTACCTTATTTTTCGTGTATGTGATCAGTTTTCTATGCACAGATATTTCTACAGGGGAGGACTGCAGTTCATTGTACATAAAGCAGATTTTACCCCCACACCTGTGCATTCTATCAATGCCCATAACTTCTAACACAGCTACATATGAAAGAATTCTTGTTTTACTGCTCACATATTTTATCTGACGACAACTAAAAATTGTATTAGAATGTTTTAAGAATTTCAAATTAGAGGAGTCAATTAGCAGATCTCAAAAAAACACCATTTTCCAACGCTGCTCTGTAGTAAACACTTTCTTAAGAAGAACCTAATCAAGTTGAAAACATCGATTTCAAATTCGTCTCTTTGAACGCCATTGGTGTTCGAAGTAGACCTGGAACAAAATCTGTCTCTGCCTAACCCTGCATATTTGCAATATTCCAGTACATCTAGTTAATACCCTGTGAAGTTAAACAAAAGCCTCCATAAATGTTGGTGAACCATGTATGAACATGACATGGTAATTAAACTTTAGAACGATTGATATCTATTTCAAATATATATCAATATATATGGTTTCTTTGGTTTCCAAAACATACTATTTTCTTGTAATTGATCAGTATTGCTCTCGGAAAAGAATATTAATTTAAGATAACATACACTATAATTTCTTTTTGGTTTACAAATGTGACAGGACTTCTAACATTCCTATTAAATATACTAATTGAACATATACTGCTATTACTTATAAAGAAAAAAATGAGGTTGTGGAACATTGATAAATAGAAGGACACTTTCTCAGTTTCTGTAACACTTAACTTTCAACATTTATCTCAGATTAAGCAATCTGTATCTGTTTCATGATTTGCACTGTGTTCAATGCACAAGCACAAAGCTGCTATACTAACTGCTATACTAAGTAATATATACTGTTCTACATACCCAAAGCAACATTAACTAAATATAGGTCTTAAAACAAAACAAAGCAAAGAAAGAAAAGACCAAACCCACTTTGATCTCTCTGCATACAAAGCGCTTTGAAACATCACATTGTTTGCAAATATTGTTTATGCTGTTCTGGCACTTTCTGTCCTATCAAGACTTTTTGTCTTGCTCCCTGAAAAATGAATATTTCAAGATGTGCTGACAATTAAAACATACTGGTCATGCTTAGATGAATAATTTCGAGTGCTAAAATACACAGAAGCAGAACTCCAGTAGCAGAAGTCCCCCAGTAGCACATGCCAGTATCAAGTTTCCCTGTTATATCAAGATAAAAGGAGGAGTGTACATGGTGAGACACAAAACAAACAATGCTCTTTTATCAGATCATAAAATCTCATTATGTTCCAAGGACATAATGTGAGAAAGTCTGATTTGGCTCCATACAGAGCCCAGTTATGTTCTCAGCAGAAATCCAGAACTGCATCTTCTAAGGGTATGTATTTACTTTATACAGATTGGCTCTAAATCCATGCTACAGTACAACTGTAATGAGCACCTCTGCAACTGTCCCAAGTAGAATTAATTCTAGGGTCTTTTACTGAAGTCATTAAGGATGATAACTGCTGAATGCATAGATCATTCTGCAATCCTAGGTTACATCTTACTTACGAAGTGACTGAATACACATTCCAATTTTTATAGTCAGTACTTCTCTCTCCTTTTAGACGGGTTGTTGAATATTTTAAAAGTTGGAGAGTGTATGAAGTACAGCCACTGTTCACCAGAAAGCTAGAATTTCTACTGGGTACTCTCCTTTTGCAGAGAACATCTCATAACAAGGTATCCTTATTTTCACACAGATTACCACACAGAGTATTTTCCAGTTTATGAAAGTCCACCAGCCATAGAAATCATCACCAACCAAAACACCCAGATGGGAAAAGCCACACAGATGGGTTCTCCTAGAGCAAATGTTACCAAGTAGTTTTCTGGGAAATGCAGAGAAAATGAGTGTTTCAAAGCTGAGAGACATGCTATCCCACATCAGGAGAGTCTGGCAAACCTACAGATTGAACTGAAGTAATTTAGTTAAGCAAAGTATTTTTCTCTGTTTAGAGCTTCAATGCACGCTGCAGTTTCAGGTCTTCCTCATCTATTTAAACTGCATGAAGCAGATCATACATAAGCAGACCAAGTTCATATTCCCCAGCACTTACAGAGCAGCTGCTTGGGACCTGCCCATGCTCATGGATTTACTGGCTTCAAGAGCTCTGCTGACCACAGCCAACACAATTCACTACCTTTTTATTTCCCAACTTCATCCTACTTCACTTCCACTGAAAATTCTGGTAGTTTAGTTTATTTTTATTATTGTTTGATCTGGCTTACCCTGTCCTTCATCACTTTCCCCAATACCAGGAGCTGAGACGATTTCTGCTTTGTTCACTGCTGAAAACACAACACAAATTCCCTCCAAGGACTGCAAGACCTGACAAGTATTCTCAATGACACTCTGCTGTATCTGTCAGTGTCCAGTAACACCACACAAAACTGTTTAATTAAAAAGAAGAGCGTCACCATCACTAGCTACCACATAGTTTAAGACAGTTTATTCATGTTTTTATTGCCAATGAAAAATGTTTTCAGCCAGGCACTTGAGGGGTGGTCATCTCAAGCTTTTTTTTTTTTGGTCAAGCAGTGTCATAGTATTGATTTCTAACATCACAACAAAAATGCAAAACAATGTGTCTTTCAAATCATTCTTTGTATAATACAGCATATTATATCAAGACAAGAAAAAGAAAAAAGTTCTTTATAAATTCCTTACTTATTCATTATATATGCTAGTTCTGACTTTTTTTTTCTTACCTGACACTTGTAAAAGCATTTTTATACTAGAACTGGTAAGGTGCTAGAGGGTTCCAAACCCAAGTTAAAGCAGATGAAAACACATACTTATATTGCATGCAACATCCCCATTCCCAGCAACTAAAATGGGTTTGCTCAGATGCACCAATTAGAAATGCCTGATTGAAACTGAAACTGAGTGCTCAGAGACTCACCTAACTCAGTTTTGGTATCAGGAAGCTTTACTTGTCCTGGCACAGAACCACTGACATCACAGCCTCCTCTGACATGACAGGACAGCAAAAGTTCATTTGCTACTAGGAAACTGAAGTTCTTGTTAATCTGGCAGTATTCTTAGAGAGAAAAGTTACCTAGAGGATGAATACCAGCAAAAGTGTTTCCTGCATACAAAATTTGTCAGAATTTCTTCTGCTGTGTCACGATACTGTTAACTATTTTCAGTTCTATGAATTACTGCATGATACCAATCTAGTACAACTGTGGCCTCTAGCCAGCATTTTGTTTAAAGGAAAAATTTAATCTATCAAAATGAAAATTTAATCTAATTCCAAATCTACAATGCCTCAAAGTGCCCACAGGTGACAGGGATCTAACTTTGAGTATTCGGGGTTTTTTCTTAGGAGCTAAATTTTGTTGTGAATAGAAAAACTGGGAAAAATCACCAGAGTTGTCGAATCTGTTTCTTCAAAAACAGGATAAAAGTTTAACAAAACCCAAACAGATTCCAACACAAAGCCAACAGGAAGATAGTAGGGCAGAGTAAGCACGTACCTAGTTGTGTTTAGCTTCCTGAACTGGCAATACACTTGAACAAACCTGAAATACCTGAAATTAACACTAAGAGATGAATCAACAGCCAGGGCTACATTGAATGGCATGAAAATCCCAGTGGTTCCTCCCCATGTGACCTGCACAATGAACTTTCCCTGTCAGCTCCAGAGGCAGCCCCAGCAGCTGGATGGTGAGCGTGCCCACGGAGCCAGCCTGCCAGGTGCCACCAGAAGCAGGAAGGATGCTTCCCTCACATGCTTTTAGCAGTGCCAGCTACTTGAAGTGAAACACAAACACAGCTTAGGAGCCAAATGACCTCCACAAGATGGGAACAGGATGCATAAAGGATGAGCTCCTGCTAGCAAGACTAAGTTACAGTAAATGTTTCCCTCTTGACGCTCTAAAGGCACAGTGGTTTCACTCCATTATTTCAAACTCATGATAGACTTCCAGATTTCTAGGTAAGTTTGCAATCATCACACAACCCTTGTCTTTTACCTTTATGCTGCTACTTTTTCTTATTTTGCATTTAAACATAACACAAACACATTAAATGTAGCACAAAACACTCTTGCTTTTATTTTTTGTACTGCATCTTAACCTGAGGATATAAAAAGTATCACTGTTCTGTAATAACTCAATTTCATTCCTGGAAACAACTGCCTTAAAATGTTAAGCTTTTCTTTGTAACTTCTGAGGGAAAGAACGCCACGCCTATTATCATTATCAGCATGGCTTCTCTGTGGCAAGTGCAACTATCTCAATACAGTTAAATTCAACATTTAACTACTATTTAATTTAACTACTACTTTTTAATTTAACTACTATTTAACTACTTAAATCCAGTATTTAACTACTAAGACAGCAGATTTTTGTGTTTAGCTAGTTTTTTGATACAGCAAAAGAACTGCCTCCTCCCAAAAGCAAACATTTCACCCCATCCACACAATGACAACACAACAGTATTTATATGTGTTCTAATACAGGTTCAAATGGTACAACAAATAAAACCCTTGATATTGAACAGCATCTAAAGTCAGATGAATAGGAAGTATTTGTGTCATTCTAGTGTTCTGAGTTTAAGCAACAATGCAGTGTTAATCCACTTAGGGCAAAATACCTTGGTTATGATGATTATGCCTCTATGATGATCAAACTTGCCATTAACTAAGAAAGTTTTAAAAATATGTCCCAGAGAAATCCTAAACAATATGCTCTTTTCAGACACAAGTTTTTAATTTTAGCTATGTTTTAATCGACATCTGAATACCCATTCAAATGTGTAAAGAAACCAGATTCAGGAAACATAATCTAAGGGCGTTGTTTGAACCTTGTTTCTAATTAAGGATTTAACACTCGGACAAAACCTTCCAAACAAGGATTGAGAATTTTGCAAAGGAACACAGTATGACTGTAAACTGCTGCCTTGGCTTTCCCAGTGCAGGAAGCGCAGATACCACACCCAAAATCTTGTTCAGGCCTTTTTTCTTAACTTCTGCTTTTTCTCTTCTTTTTTCCATATAAAGTTCAGTACTAAGTTTTAAAATTTTCTCCTAAACCAGATTCACAAAACATAAAAAGTTTTTGTTCACCCAAATTATTCAGTTCTAAGCATAAAGCTACTGTTCTCCAAAATACATGGAAAAATATTAAAGGCAAATATCAGAAGCTAATGCTTTTAGCATTTTATTTATCTGTCAGTCACATAGAATCTTCCATCCTAAGTATTTGCTTGTAAATATCATGTTTTTACCAGGATCTTGGAGTTATCACATATCAGCCTGCCATGAAAAATATATTCTTAACATACTAGTTACAAAGCAATGCTATGCTCAAATCACTCTTACTGTGTTACTTTAAGGAATAAAAAAAGTTCTTTACTTGGCTTCAGGGGTTTTTAAGCCCTTCACAAACACCTATGTAACTCTTTCCTTTGTAGCCCTGATCATGTTTTATTTTATTTATAAACAGAAGTATCTATTTCAACAGTTAGATGATGAACATGTGCATCTACATGTATCTGCCATTCTCTAGATGATAATATCAGTGGCAAAGGAAAAAGAATTTAAGAAACTATTTTTGTTAACCAGACAGGAAACCCTACACTTCAGCCTCTTCAAATAAGTGGTAGACAAAGAAGTGTCTTACAACTTTGCAAAAAAGGCATTTTAAGCTGGGAAGTTTAACCAGTTTTCAGAGCTTTTTCAGCAGATTTTACATGCTCCATACATTGAAAAAAAAAGCCATTACACCATATATGAAGAGAGCAAGCAGCATAAAATATCCCACTGAAGAAAGATAAATCTCTGTGTACGATGGGCTGGCTGTTCAGTGTGTGGGAGGGCTGAAGCATGCTGACATTAGCTTAGGAAAATACGCAAACTCTTAACACTTCTGAATGCAAGCAATTTCAAAGCCCACAAACTATCCCCCAGGCAGCCATCTCAAATAGTGAAGTACTAAAATGAAACTAAAATTAAATTTGAGAAAGCACAAGACCATCAACTTTCATACTGATTGACTACATTACACGCATTGCTGTTTTCAACTTATATTTAGTTATACTAATACTAGTTTGTTCATTCTACTCAATTTTATACAAAATCCTTTCTATACCAGCTTAGTATTTGTATTCCTTAACTCATCAAGTTTTTCCCTTTTAATTTCACTGCCCAAAACCCGATCACGCTGCTGAAAGTGGCATATGGCATTACATGAAAAACTGACACAGCCGGGCAAGTGCCTGCAGGGGGATCATTCATCTCTACCAGCACTGATAGCACGGTGCCTGCCCCCACACTACTGCAGCTGGAATCTCTGCAGCAGAGCAGAGCCTGCCACTCCTCCCAGGACTGTCCTCTGGCTGCTGGGGAGCAGGGTCGGCCCTCCCCACTGAGGTCCCTTCACCCTGGTAAAGAATGCAGGCGAGATAGGAGAAAAGGCTTCCTTGACCTATTTCTTCAGCAGCTCTCACCCCTTCCCCTCCTACACACAGATATCTGCACCCACCTCCAAATTACACATACATCCAAGAATCTCTGGAGGTTGGTGGAAAAAAAAGATCTGTAGGAAATGAGACACTGAAAAGTAGCAACATTTTCCTCCACATTTTTGCATCTGTGGAGAAGCTGAAGGCTGTAGAGACTACACTGCATTTCTCAGTCTCTGGAGAGCAGAAGGAAAAGGTAAAAAGCATCAAAATGCCAATCTTTATCTTAGATGCAAAATCATTCTTGTCTTAATTGGTTTTGTTGTTCATAATTTTCCGACACCCACTCTATGCTAGTGACAGTCCAAACACACAGAAGACACTGTTCATACCCTCAGGGGCTTTCCAATTAAATGCCAGAAATTTGAACACAATGAAATTACTCATTTAGCTACAAGTGGAGGGTTTAAAGATTATAATTTATGAAGGATTTACAGCTATGCTTGGTGTTCGTACACTAGAGAACTTCAGCCAAACTCTGGCTTATATTCTTTGGTTTTGTCTAAAGGACAAAAGTGATGCTCTACCTGATTTTCACACACTACCTGCTTTTGTCTTCAAAGCATTTACACAGCCATCAACAAAAGACTGACATTTTCCTCTCCTAATCAATCAATCCAATAGAAAAACCAGGCTAGATTAAATGTCCTTTTTAGCTTCGAAATTTCAACAGAAAAGCAAAAAACCACTATGAGGAAGTAGCACTAACCTAAGTGACAACATATGAGTTAAAGAGTTGGGGCAGGGGGGCAGGGGAGCGGATGTTAAGCTCAATGAAACTTCTGAAGAATATAAAAAGAAAGTTTTCATTTTTTAATACACAAAAACTACATCTAAGCTAAGACTATAAGCAGATATCCAATGTTCTCAAATGACATTTTACCAATTGAAAAAGCACCTTTATCTTTTTATTGGTGTAAAACAAATTCTAATGTGTTAATACAGTATTTGAGACTAAAAATAAACACATAAATGAGATACTTTAAGAAAGCTTATCTAGTTCATTGCAACATATAGTTGCTCTCCATAGTCACCTGAAGAACAGAGCATGCTTTAAAAAAGTAGAGAAACATAACTTTCTGTGGGCCAGTACTTATTTAGTACCCTTCCAGCTAAAACCAACAGGGGAAAAGGTTAGCAGTATATAAACACTGCATCAAAAGTTTTCACTGCTCTTAAAAAAAATCCTGCAGACTTCTTCATGTATTACACTGATAGAATTATCTTTTTTATCAGGTTCAAGAGATGCTGTACAAAAAAAAAACATAGAGCAGAGGAAAGAAGTTATCTTGATCAGCATGTTACACCCAGTGGCTCAGAGTATGTGGTTAACAAACAACTCTGGAGAGTGAAAAAAAATCCGAAGAAGAAAAAGTGCTGCCTGCTCTGTCCACAATCCTAGGGGCAGCTTTGGAAGACTCTAAATCAAAACCTTACCAAAGCAAGACAGGTTACCCTTGGACAAAACTACCAACTGCATTAAAATTGTTTTTGGAATTGGGACCTTTTTGGATTTACACATTTTGTTAGTACCTTAGCAGAGAGCAAGCAAACCTCATACAAAGAATTTTGCATTTCTAAACTAATTCCTGGACTTAACGCATACAGTTTTTAGCTCTACCAACACACAATTAAACTGGATTTTTCAATTAAACTGACTTTTTCTTGAAAATTTTATGAATATAAGACCCTTTAAAGAAAAATAATTTGAAGATCACACATTACTAAGATTTATTATCATTCTGGCAGAGGCAAAATAAACTACAGGAGTTATTAATGCAATTCAACACAACCTATTTAACACCTTCTCTGAAAATCACATTATCTAGCCCTAGAGCTATATAAGACTTCTTAGCATTTAAAAAAAGAAATAGAGACAAAGCAACCAAATTTCAAGGGTGTTCCACCAATTATTCTTAGATTGGACAGAAAATGAACTGGTACTCTAAAAGGGTTTTCAAGTAAAACTTTAACAGTCAGGACCGCTTTAGACCCAAACCACAATTCAGTGGTTGACCTTTCTGGATTTACCTGCAGCCTCTGAGGAGCCTTTTTGTTGTTTTTTTTATGTGCTATAATCAAAGAAAATGAAGGTGTAGCAAACAGCACTCTCTTAACCACACTGAAACCAGTCTGAGTCATCTTCTCAGCAAACTGTGGACAGAAATGCTGAAGACTTTATGTTCACAGAAGCTGTTGCACATTGCTTTTCTACTGCTGGCTGCTGTATCTGCACTGCCTTTTGCATCTGCAACCCAGTTTTAACAGAACCAATGCACAGGATATAAAATTTATAGATTGAGTCAAATTGCCAGCTTCATCTCTGCCCATTTAACTCAAACCCACAGTTCTATATATGCAAAGCCAGTGCATATACTCTTAGAGGTGTGTATGCACAAGCTGTACATGGTTGTGTGCTCATAGATACATAGATAAATACACACTCCTCACAAAGATTACAATGGCACTACTAATTTGGACATGACCTGTGGAAAAGTTCAGAAAACATCGACCTTCCAGAAATTCAATTTACTTTTCATGATAGAAGGATGATAGAAGGACAGCCAAAAAAAAAAAATATATGCAGACAGCTTTGTTCAGACAATTCCTAGGTTCCAGCCCATCTTCCAGTGCCAGCTGCAGTGTAATTTTCAAGGAACAAAAGTGCCAGGAGAAGAGTAAAGTTGCTGTAGGTGCAGCTGCTGAGCCCTATGTAAGACTGTGCACTTAGGACACTGTACCACTGCCTTACCCAGTAAGGGTGATTCAGTCCAAAGTGCAAAAAACTTTTCACCCTAAAGCTAAGGAGCAATTCTTGTTCTTAAAATAACACAGCAGTTTTGATAGTATCTGTTATCAAGTTGCCCTCTGGGTCTGTAAGTGAAAATTTAATACAGAAGGCCTGCTGCTGATATTAAATTGAGCACACATTTTTGCTATTTCTTGTTCGCTGTTCATTAAGGATAACACAGAAAAGAATTACAAAAATATGCAACTGCCTGCAAGGCAGTGTAAAACTTTTTTCTGTAAGATGCTACTCACATTGCAAGCCAAATTCACAATTAACAAATACCAGGCTGTTAGAATAGCTTAGCACTTCAGTCCTAGTCACTTAGCAAACTCTGCCGAACAGAGGCTAATTCATCTCAAAGTTTTGTGAGAAACGGGTTATGAATTTCCATAAGTAAAAGCTGTCACATCAACTAGTTACTAACTGATGTTTACTACCCTCAGCACAGCAAAGGACTCAAAGTTCTGATCTTGGCTACAATCTGATGTTGGTCTTAAGGGTTCTGTCTCCTCTTTGGAGATTTACTCTGAAAATACAGTAAGCAATATATCCTAAACCGTTGAGGGAATTATGAGAATGTTTAAGTAGAGAGTATTCTTTTTTTCCTCTCTTGCCTGAGGAAAGGGTTGGAATATCACTGTTCTAGCAATGCTACTGTGCACTCCTGTAGTTTAAAACAGTAACAAATATTCAAGTATGTAAGCTACTCTTAAATCACAAAAAATCCAGAAACCATGTATCCAGTGGGAAACCAAATTTTGATCCAGCTATAAATAAACACATGCTAGCAC
Source organism: Leptocoma aspasia (assembly GCA_013399835.1). Taxonomy (NCBI): domain Eukaryota; kingdom Metazoa; phylum Chordata; class Aves; order Passeriformes; family Nectariniidae; genus Leptocoma; species Leptocoma aspasia. Next base: position 189,951 of record VXAX01006189.1, on the reverse strand, counting down.
AACTGAGCCTGGAACCAATTCAATACCTACCAAACACAAAGTGATAAATTCATATTAACCTGCATGAAATCTCTTTGTTTTCTACTCAATGTAAACACCCATTTTAAAAATAATTAGTGGAATAATTGAAAAACGAATTTTTTAACACATACAAGAAATTTTACGCTGCTGCATTTCACGTATGTATGATCCTTTACAGTTGGAACAGTCCTAGGACAATGTCACATCTGAAAAATTGACATTCCTTGAGAGCTGAGTTGTAATTAAGAAGTTATGAAAAAATACTTTTCCAAAAGTGTTAAACAATCTTAACAGCAAAATTCTTAATCATGTCACATTGTTGCAGGCATTTAGCAGCCTCATAAAAACATCTTAGTAAGAACTCCACATGCAGTGAGGCCACCTCAGTTTTGGTTTGTTAGAACAATTACACATTGGCACAGGGAAACTAAAATGCAGGAGAACACAGACTACAGCAAAGCTTGAAAAGAAAAAGCTTAGAGATACATGGGTCACATTAAGGTCTTCCTCTCTCCTAAGTCAGCTTCTCCTGCTGCTCACTCATGCAGGGAGATCATAATTTTGTGGCTGTGATATTTCCACGGCAACACTGGTGACAGTGATGTCACAAATTCAGTCCTTGACATAGCTTCAGGATCAAGTACAAGGAGCAGATGGGATGCGAGGGAGAAAGCCCCTATTTAAACACAAATCTCTTTCATAAGAAAGAAAGAAGCATGAGCAAAGAACCAGGTGAATGGATCACGTTTTCAAGTATGATATATTCAAAAGATTATCCTAGCATGAAAATCTATTTAAAGGCAAGACCTACAATACAGGGTAACTGTCAAATTTGTTAGGCCTTATAATAAACCAACCTTGAAAGCTCCCTGTTTTGCATGACAAGCCCTGTGCTCCATTTCTAAAGTGGCAGTGAAGACAATACACTTTTGTCCCTTGTGAATTTCCTTTAGATAACGTTAACATACAGATATATTAATTTGATACATCACTGTGCTCATAATACCATATGTAAATATGATGTCAAGCCCTCACTGGAGTGAGTTTGTTATCTGAATTAGATATTATATGAAAGACATTAAAACAAATCCCAGATGGGTCATCAAGTACAACAGGATGGTAACTGGAATATTCAGCCAGCACTGTTAGACTGGCAAAAGGGTACTGTACTTTTGTCCTGACCTATGGATGCATGCAAGAATCAACACAAGCTCCAGGCCAGCTAAAGACCCCTAAGCCCCTTACCAGAGACACACTTACACACTGCAGACACCAAAGAATTACTGGTATCAAACCTCCTTCCTATCTTTGGCCACCCCATGAACCAAGAGCAACTGAGCCAGTAGAAGCAATTGTGACAAAAATGGGAATAGCAGAGAATGCAAACACAATATAGTTACAAACACAGTCTCCACATGAACTCACGTCACAGTGCAAGGAGACACACAAATTTCTTAAAGATGCTCCTCTCCACAGAGGACAAGTGATAAACATCAGAACTACCAACCAAGAGAGGCAAGGGAAGTGCCTATGACGAAAATTCAGCTGTAGGCAGTCATTCACAGAGCTGCACACAATGAGAAGTGATTTCTTATGCCAGCAGTGGCAGAAAGATGCACAAGAAAAAGGGGAAGTCAAACAGGAGATAAAAGGAATTAAAAGGATATAGATCCATGTTCTGATCACAGAAGAAAAAATCCCACATTTTTCAAGATTTCAAGATGAAGACCTGGAAGGATTACCAACAGTCTAGATGTCAGGGGGAGAAATGAAGAAAGGGAATAAAATCTGCAGCCTGAAACTGGGCCTAAGCCAAGACGTGAACAGGCCCCCAGGAAAGGATACTGGGTGGAGGCAGAGACTAAAAGCACAATTCAAGGAGAAACAGATCCAAAGTCAAGCAGCTAAGCAGGGTTCCCAGACATCATCTATGAAATCACTAAGGCAAAAACTGCAAAAGGGAGAGAAAAGAAGGCAGAGCGCCATGTGATACAAGCCACAACAATAATCAGAGTTAGGAAAGTCCACCTGATTTCCCAAACTATGACAATACCAACAGCAAACCAAAAAAGCAGGCAATAAACTGGATGATGCTGGCTGGTCACAAAAATCATTAAAAGACCTGAAGAACTACAATTGTTTAGCTTCAACAAAAATGGGGTTTTTGCCAAACACATTAGGCACATTCCTACGACTAACACTAACAGAAACGCTGTCTGAAATACCCAAAAAAAAAAAAGGAATAGTTCGGGGCTCTAAACTTCCACAGGCCTCTTACTTGTTAAAGTAGCAAACTCTGGAAACAGTATCCATTAGCACAGTAGGATAAGAAATATAATCTATTTTAAGACGTAGTTTATTGTTTTTACAGTTGTGATTAAGACACAGCTGTCACAGACCAACATGACTACAATACAACCCCGACAAGACTCCTCCTCTCCCTTTGCTTTTGTAAGGCCAACAACCTCAGATGAGAACATGAACCAAGTTCCCCCAGTGGACTTTCAAGAGGTCACTTTAATTTCAGTACTGGAAAGCCCATCTTCTTTTTACCAACAGGAAAAAAAAAAGCTCCTCTCAGACAACTCTTGCACTAGTACATCTCTTTTACCTCATGTTTATAGAGATGTGAAAGTGACGGCTGATAGAAGCTCAAGGCAGCTCTCATTGCTGTTTGTATGGTGTAGCAAACCAAGGCAGCTGCCAAACATGAGCTAAAAAGGAAGTCTCTTCCTATTGTTTTTCAGAAAATAACTTACTTTTTCTCTATCACACTGATCAAAATTAACATTCCCCTGATAGACAAAAATCAGCTGTTCTTCTAAAATGAAATCTTACACAAAATCAACATTTTAAGAGTAGAAAATACATTTCAAGTCCAAGTTTTGCAAATATATCATGGAGAACAAAAATATTTTTACAACAGCTAAAATGGAAACATAACAAAACCCCACAACAGCTACAAATAGATTTTAAAAAGCAATAAAATAATCATAGGCACATTCTAACACAATCTCAGTCCAAAAGCAATTCAAAGTATAAAATAAAACTAGATTGGGATGCCAAGTATTTTTTTCCAGCTCTCGTTTCTCTATATAAATATCATAGGCACAGTGTATTACCTTCGTTTTCTGAAGCTTGGCATTTTACTTTCAGTACCAAATCGAAGGTACGTTCCGGATTTTCCCTAGAAGAAACAAACACAACCAATTATCATATACGTATTTCAGATCTTATTTCTATTGTTATATCCTTTCCATTCTTTTTGTAGAATAATAAATAGAATTAAAATATCATTAAAACAAAATTAGTACTCAGATTAGTTCTAAGGAAGAACCAAAAAGTCACATTTCCCTATAGAGTCTTAAGAAAGGAATAAGAAAGATCAACAAGCTAAACTGTGATTTATTTATGTGATATTGTCACTGCCTTATATATCACATTGCTTTTAAGTTACTCCACCATACCTCACCTAACAGTTGAGAAAAAAGAGCTACTAAGCTCCTTATCAATCAATCTGCAACATTAATGGAGTTGCAGGCAGCCTCTTCTAAAGCTATATCTTATTTCCACTAAATAGGAATAGCCCATCATTAGACTTCCATTATAATTCCCAGTGTTTAGCCACTATCCTTTAAATGCACCTGATTACCACCCCAAGGCCGAGATTCGTCTGGCTTCCTCTTTCACCAGATATTGATTGCCAGCTGGGACTCTAAAGGCTGAACCTCAGGCATGATTCACTGTGAGAGCCAGCAGGAGTGCACTACCCAGGCATGGACACAAGCCCGAGCTAGCCAGGAACACGGAGCCTCCCTATCTGCAGTAGCCATCAAGGGCAGCTGCGTGTGAGGCGGCGCCTCTTCCACCTGATGATAATAACAAACTGCATGTGCCAACAGCAATTAACACTCAACCTAATCCCAAACTACATATTCATTGAAACAGGTCTAAATGCCATTACCATACCATCCACCCCTCTCTGCCTACCAAGCACACTGCCATTTATATTAAAAACAAGCGGTATAACCGCACCCATATCAATTATCTATTTAACCACATAAAAGGCTCACACTGGAACTCCTGTCTTGTGTAACACTCCCACTGAAATCTGCTGGAGATTTTAGGCATAGAAAAAAAAAACCACCAAGACTTGGTTCCAGGTTTCTAGAATGCTTCACATACAGCATACCGCAAATTAAAATGTTGTTGTTTCTTTAAATAAAGTTTTGAATGAAGTCCAAAGGCTGAGATAGGGAAAAACTCAGCTGTCACAAATTAATTGATTCAGTACATGCTTTCACTGACCCCAGTACCGTCATCAAGATATGCAATTAAAGTCCAATTCAGATTATGAAGACACAACCTGCCCATATCACACTCTTTCCTTGCGTTTTAAAGCATTTTGTTGGGGAAATCCTGTATCTACTGATCCTGTGTATAGGAGATTAAATTCTGGTCCGAGTTACAACAGCCTAAATCCAGGACATTGGAGATTTACTCCGGTGTTAAACTGTCCATTGTTCCTCTGGCTGGTGAGCACATTCAGAATGAAACTGGTAAGGCTGTGCTTGAGTCACCTAGAAAACTGAACCACAAAAATCCTTCCTTTAGAAGAAATGACATCTCCCCATGACATTGCTCTACCTTAGACCTTGGGTTTATCCTCTCAGGTTGGGGTTTTAATGTGAATCAGTTTGTATTACAATCACCAAATGAGTGCTTCTAACTCAACTCCTAGATGAATTACACTCCAAAAAGGTCTTTGAAGTAATACTGCCTTCTGTCTTTCACTGTAGTACTCCAAAACTGCTTTTGCAGGAAAATGCTTCTAAGTTTACTCTTCACATCCCACTATGCTCAGAAGTGTCAAAAATGTGTCAAACTAATCTGAGGATTGTGAGCCCGTCTCTCGTCTCTCGTTTCCCTGCCAGCTCCGCGGTGCCAGCCTGCTCAGCACACATAGACACCGAGCTGCTTGTCAATTGCCGTGTGTAACATCTCGTCACTTTCAATGACACCAGAGCAGGCGGCCGCTGCCGGAGGGCAGCCTGGACGGCAGTGCTCCCAAACACCCAAAAAACCTCTTCTGCACCTGCCATGCCGTGATGGCAGAAGGGTGGTCTGCAACCACCATGGCCATAAGCTAAAACACAAAGAGTTTCACCTGAACACGAGGAAGAATTTCTTTACACTGAGGGTGGCAGAGCAATGAACAGGCTGCCCAAGGACGGTCGTCGAGCCTTCCCCTGGAGACGTTCCAAACCCACCTGGAAGCGCTCCCGGTTGTCACCTGCTCTACATGACCCTGCCTTGGCAAGGCGAGTGGACGGGATGATCTGCAGAGCTCCCTCCCAACCCTGACAATTCTGTGATCTCCCAAAGGGATGCCTGTAATAGCCTCGGCCCGCGGCGGGCAGGGGCACTGCGGGCGTCTCTGCTGGGCCCGGCGGCCTCGGGACCGCGTTGCCACCCCCGCACAGGCCCCGTTCACCGGGCACAGCCCGACC